>JANPWX010000108.1:16096-160778 GCA_024734555.1 Trochalopteron elliotii | reverse complement strand
CCATGTGTACTTAAATATCGCTACTGTCTACCTTATCATGTTTTTTCCCTTTTTAAATGCTTTTCCTGATAACATACATTTTTTACATTGAATACAAATTTTAGAAAAATTGTCTATGACTCTAATGTGCATTATGCCAAGAACATACTACATTTTATTTAATTTCTCTTAATAAAATCAAACAAGGTCATCAGAAACTATAGGAAAGAGGATAATAAGAGAAAAATCCATCCAAAATGATCCAATCAATTACTATTCATCAATCACACAGCTGGGAGTAAATTTGTAGTATTTGGCTGAGGGTAACATTTCCTTAAGCACTATTCACATGCTTAGTAGGACGCATGCTCACAAGCTTTGCTGAACCGATATTTAGAGACACAAACCTGAACCAGGGTATTAGTCTTCCCTATTCCTATTCCTACAGAATTCCTCCAAAATATTAATTAGTTGCCAAAAGCTATGCCTAATTATGGAATTTGATAATAAAACAAATCCAGCTTTGAAATACCTAAAACCAGATCAAAACCATCATGAATTCATGATGCAAACCATTGATCATGTGGAAACGCCAGCTGCTGATTCAAAAGAGTGCAAAGCAGGGCTTTTTTGGTGAATTAGCTTTACACTGGCAAGCCTGAGACTGCTCAAATACTGTCTGTCCACTGCTGCCCACCAAAAACCAGCATAAAAGTGAGAGGTCAACATAAACCCTATATATGTGTTCTGGCTAATTTGCCAGAAATAAAATTGTGTGTCCATTCCACATCCAGATGAAATTAGCACTGCTGGGTCACCCAGTAGCACACAGATCAGGTATTAACAATAGTGGAATGAAAGCCTAATTACATTTACTGTAAAATGAGTATATTAATAGTTCTCACCACAGCCAGAGTATAGAGAGAATTAATTTAAATCCCTGTAAATCCCAGAGGCCCTCTATCTCATTCTATTGTGTAAAATTCAGCTAAGTAGTAATATTCCACAACTTACATTTTTCTATTTTGAAATGGTCTTGATGATATACATCAATATTTTTGTTCACACCAGACAAGCAAAAGATGACAGTAGAAACTGTATTACAAAATCCTAAATAATATAACTCATTTCAATATTGTCACTATCTAAACTACAATTCAAAATGTCTTCTTACCCAAAGGATTTAATAGAGAGGGATTCTTGGTCAAATTTCAAAACTTGCCTCAGCAGGAACAAAAAATTACCCACTAGGCACTCCCTGAAACATCAGAAACTTTACTTAACTCAATCCATGAACTGATTGGAAAATCGTAAATAAGTTATTAATGTAAGTAAAAATGCTTTACTGCAAATTATTGGCAAGGAAAAATGCAGATTTTCTCCCCACATTTGGAAGATAAATAAAATGACATCAATAATTATCCTGTTTTGTTTAGGCACCTTTTCAGGAGGATGAGCTATCCAACCCAACATCAGAAGCTGAAAGCTAACGGCTTGATGCAACTGCCATTTTCTCATTTCCCTTTCATCCCATTACATGAAACTACTTGGTTGCTATTATTTAAAGTAGATTCCATATCCTTGCAAGTGCAAGATGCCAGAATCTCTTCAAGAACTGCCTTCCCTTTCTGCATCATAGTAAGAACCACAACATCAAAGCTCCACCCCTCATTTCAAGCATAGAGCTTCTTGAAGTCAAACCTCCATTTGTTTCCAAGGTAACAAAGAGAAACTCAACTCCAGCCTGTTTCTGGCTTTACAAGTAAAAATTAACCAACTGATGGATATGTGTGCCTTGCTTTAACTGAGTATTTGTCAAAAGTTAACGATTGTATCAAGTAGAATGGAAAAAAGTTAAATATATTTAAAATAAAGAGAAAATTTTGGAATAAATATTATCAACAAAAGATTACAAATGCTAAGACACATTTACATTTGCAGTCCTAGCTCTATAAAAAGCTACATAATTTAATGACTTAATTAAGAAATTGCATTGTCTTTTTTTTAATCATTAGGATAAATATGAGCTCTATTTTAATGGCTTGTG
This sequence comes from Trochalopteron elliotii, assembly GCA_024734555.1. NCBI lineage: Eukaryota > Metazoa > Chordata > Aves > Passeriformes > Leiothrichidae > Trochalopteron > Trochalopteron elliotii. The sequence goes on along the minus strand of JANPWX010000108.1, from coordinate 158,752 downwards.
TTGGACTCACTGGCTAACATTTCAAAATACCTTACCATGCATTTTGCAGTATTAAAGTTGAGTAAAGTATATTTTTAGTTATTGTTCCACATTTAAAAGCCTTTTCAAGAGTACAGCATATTGCAACTTACAGAGAGTTTCAATCAAGAGTGATTTCAACTCAGAGGGAAGCGATAAACTAATCAGGGTCAGAATAGAAGCACAGACCTTGCTGGAGCCCTTGGGACAGAAGCATTTTCTGTGGAACTGAAAACTTCAAGTTACAGTCATGGGAAGTTGAAATATATGCCCAGACAGAACTGAGAGGAATAAATGTGATTGCAAATTTTTCATTACCATCTTGCCATAATTCTGATCTCCATCTTTAACCTTTTCCACCCAATCCTACCTACAATTTCCCTAAACAGATTTTATTTAAAGCTTAACATAGGTACCAGCAACTCATACGTGGCATGGTACATTTCCCAGTTAGCCTACTTCTGATGGTACTTTTGAAAAGAACTTTTCCTGGTGGATCACTGGGTCACATATTCCAAATCCATTTCAGAGTTTTCTCCCACACAGATTCAGGCAATTTGATTTTTTTTTTCCTGAGAGAAACCACAAAGAAATGCAACCCTTCAAGTTACTTTTAGTCTGTCCTTGATCTTTTGCTTGCTAGTTTCACTGTATTTTTTGTTTGAAACACTTCATCCACAAAAGTGGAAAACAAGCAACTAAAACCAATTTTAATAAAACAAATCAGAATTATACTCTTAATATCACTCATCATCTGGGTGACTCCAGCACACAACATATTTATGCATATAACCCACAAGCCTGTTTCCGTGTAAAGACTGAGCTATACAAATCTACTCATATTTAACAACACATGAACAGAAAAATAGTCTGAACAGTAACAGACCAGATAAATAAGATACAGCTGCAAGACACTGCATCAAGCAGAATGGGATTCTGAAAAGAAACATCAAAAGAAATTCCAATTATTCAACTACTAATTTTTCTTATTTAAGTATCCTTCTATCAAATCTTCTTTGATAGAAGATCTATTTAATATTTTAAATCGGCGATTTTTTCCTTGGCCTTCCTCAGAATTAAAAGGACTAGTAAAGACCTTATACTCAAGAGTGTATCTAAAACCGATTGTTTTGACTTTTGACAGGAATCTTTTGTCAAAGTAAACACCCTGAAAATTGACCCTAGAGGACTCTGCTTGAAAACTTCAGCTTCAGCCCGAAGAAAATTACTTCCTTCAAATTCCTGCTGCATCCTAAGTAAAGACTGGCTTTAAAAAGAATACAACAAACAAATTTAACCAAAAAAAATCAACAGAGAAAAATTTTGCCTGCTAGGACTTCTTGGCCAAACATGCCCACTAAACATTTCAGTGCCATTTAATCTCTCCTTTCAACCTCAGATATGATCTGTTTCAATACCTGCAAATGTTTTGTTAGAAAAACTGTTGCATATAAATAAATAAGTTGAGAAATAGACTTTTTTTTTTCCTTGCCTTTTGAAGCTTGAATGTATTCTCAGTTTTCTCAAAGTGCATATTAGCATCAAAATAAGAAGGCATTAAGCTGTGTTGAAGCACTTTGAGTTAAACACTTAAATGTGCACAGAATGGTGCACTCTTAGCAGCATGGCATTCAATTTGGTTATGTGAGGTGAAAAAATCTGAACGGGTCTTTATCAGCTTATTTGGAAGCTCCACACCAGCTTGACTTCAAACAGACTCATCTGAAAGGATGTTGTCCATTACTACGTCTTTGTTCCTAAATTATCAAGGTATAAGCGGTTTCTGTACTTTTGGTTCTTTGGTACTTGCAAACTAAAGCCAAAGTAAAATTAAAATAGTAGTTCCAAGTATCGTCACACTTTGGGAGCCTGCTGGCTCCCTGGGGGGCCCCCATGGGCGCTGGACCGTGATAGCACAAAATTTCTTTTCAGTCAAAAGCCGGGGTGAGAAGCAGAGAAGTTCGACTCAGTCCACCAACGATCCTGAAATGACAAAGAGGGAACAACACTCCCAGAAGCACAAATGTTTCCTCACTGCCTGCAGGTCCCAGTGTAAGAAACTAAGCCCCTGGCTATCCATAAGACGACACACTACTATCTTCCTGCTTTCATTCACAGAAGTCAAGAAGGCTTTTTTACAAGGTGATAATATATATATATAAAGCAGACAGAGGGAAAAATAAATGTAACATATGTGGGTTTTAAATATTTTACAAATAATGTTCCCCTTCCGTGTTATTTACCAGAACACTTCCTGTCCCATCTTTAGCTAAACAGAAGGTGGATCAAAAAAAGTCTCTCTCAGTGGGCACAGGTGTCTCATGTTTATTGTTTTCTTTTTCCTGGGCTAGGCAGTTCAAACCAGTAATTTTACAACTGGGGATTTCAAATATAATTTTGTTTACTTGTTCTTCCTGAGGTGATATATCTTACTGCTTTCTATTTTGAATGGATTTTATCTCCATATCTTCCAGAGCTGACATAGTTTCACAGGTATTTACCACTTCCAAGCAAAGTCTGTTTAAATGAATTTTGTAAGCCTGTGTTACATACAGCTTCAGTTGTCAAGAAAGAATGTATATCAGAACGTGATTAGAATAATTTTTCAAACAGTTCTAAGTGAAAAGTCTGAATTTCTAATTTATAAAATAGTATCTCTCTAACAGAAAATAAGAATTTCTGTGGTTTTATGGAAGTGATGAGCACAGCTTTATAGGGAATTCTGAGTTCAGCTTTCCAGGCTGGAAGGGGAATTGAAATATTTTAGTCAAAGCAACCTGTCAGAAATTAGAAAATTTAATTTCGTTATAAAATAAGCTTTTTGTCAATTAAAAAAAAAATCTTCTATTCAACAGACTGATTACAACTGTTTTAAAAGCGTCATTCCAAATATTATCAGGTTATATTAAAAATGTTCAAGAATTTCTCTCTAGGAAACTCAACAGAAACCTATTTCATCATAACCATTGGGTTACTTTCTTTGGCATATGCATTGGGTTAATTAGGTAAATATACTTGTGTAAAAATGATAAGGGATCAGAGCTAATATACTTTTAATATACATATTGCCACTTTTGTTCTGTAAACATTAAAACATTTTGGGCTGACCTTAGTATAACTTAATCTCCATTCTATATGAACTTTCAAACAGCAGTTTTCCTTAAAAATAGCATTTGGAGTGTGCAGAAGGTTAATGTCACTCATGTTTATACTGTATATATAACCAAAGTATCAGCCACGCCTGCCCTGCAAAACAAGTGGGGCACACGTACACTGCTTTCAGTACTGAAATTGTCTCTACCCAGCACTATGGTATCCACAAGATATGTACACACTTCAAATGGGAAATAAAAGTGAATTAAGCAAATATTTGTGTTTTGACATATAGACTTCCTTGTGGGAAAAATTTTCAGTAGGCCAGATTGCTCAGATCCATTAATATCAATATATGGAATTAATGTCAACTTATTAGATTTATACTGAGAGATACAGAGATAGAATTATATTGATATTAATTGTACAACCATTTCAGTACTCAGTGTATCCCTAGGATTGTGGCCTGATGCCCTAATTTAAGAAATTGCCTAGAGGGACCTGCTTCGAACTCCTCTGTAAGGTCACATCTTGCAAAATTGCGAGAGTTTTACATTAGTTTTGCAGCAGAGATAAGCTCAGTTCAGTCACATATTATATAATTTTCTCACAAATACTCATCTGAAGCTATGACTTGGCAGGGGTGAGGAGGTACGTAGAAGAAGGGGAAGTAGGAAGAAGAGAACAGGGATCTGCTCACTGGTAATGAGGAGAAAATTTCAAGCAGGGGGAGTTCTCCACACTTCCATAAATAATACATGAATCAAAAGGCACCCTCAACTACCTGAGCAGATTTCGTGCCACAGAAACAAAAGACAAAGCTTCTCCACAAGCCTTGCATCATCTCCCATGTCCCCTGGTCCTTCCTCAGAGTCTTATTCAAAACTTATTTCCTAACAATCTGACCTCCAAAGATTAAAAAAAAGAAAAAAAAAAGTTTATACAGGGCAACTTAATTCTTTGCACTGGACTATGAGCTTGAAGTCACTTGAGCTTGAAACAGAGCATGCAGTGTCTGTGCACATCTCGTTGCTCCACCTGAAACACATTTTCAGTTCTCTTAAGCCAAGCCAAAAAGTGGGCTTTAAAGGGATCAGGATCAGATAGAGCACGTGGTCTTGCTTTTAGATGTGAAAACCTGACCAAATAGCTGGATGCAAAACAAACTCCACAAAGGAACCATTTTAAAGTGCAACAGACTTATATTTCGTGACTTCTGATTTTCATTAGCGATATGCACCCTTTGTAGTTACGAATGAAGATTTATAGGAAAAATACTTCTAAACAAAAGGGTCATTATTTCACTATGGGTAAGACTAGATGAGTAAGACAATTTAATATCTAATTTTTCTTTGTCTTCAATACTGCAAAGACATAAAGCTCAGCTTTTATTTTAAAATTAGTAAATTTTCATTTCAAAGTGTTTTGAACTGAATAATTCTACTCAAATTCAATATAGAAGTTATTTTTAAAGTTCTCAAATAACTAAATTTTTAATTTAAAAAATTGCATGTGGTTTTGATATTCTGTTACAACAAATGAAGCCTCTGTTAGTTTATATTTAATTTGCATTTTAAAGTCTAAAGAACAGCTGTATTCAAAAGAGAATTACTGGTGTGGTAAAAAAAAAAAACATCTCATAAGCCTCCCGTAATCAAAGCTCAAAATCTGGCAACAAAATGTCAGTGTGGAGTGTTTGCTTTATAAACTTCTGGAAAAAGGTTTACAATGTCAATATCTCAAAATGAATAATTTTGTAGAGTTTCTCTATCATTAATGAGCTTCCCATTTTAACCTAAAACATGAAGGAAGCATTTGTATTCCTAAAAATAAGTAGATGGAGAATTGGTTCAAGAAAATAAATTGTATTATTTTTAATGACATGGTGTCTGCAATCATGAACATCACAGTCAAGAATGACCATGCAGGATCTGACAGATTATGTGTGAAAAGCACACTAAATGCTTCTGGTTTGACCATGAGATACCCCAGAGTATCCACAGCACACGCTTCAATTTTCAGTTTTATCTTTCTCCTTATCTCTTACTCTTTAGCAATTTGGGTGCCTGGTAATTTTTTACATGCCTTGGCAGGCACTATTGTGAAAATTCCTATTGCCAGAAATTATCGTGACTCCTCTGGCCAAAAGCTGTCTGCTTATCTGCCTAGATTTGCATCCTGAGCCCATCTCTATACTATTTCTGTGCCTATTACTGCCCCATGGCTGGCAGAATGAGTGTCACCCAGCAAGGGGAAGGCGGAAGCGCCGACTCTATTTCCAGATGCTTCCCTTGCTGCCACGCTGGCAGTTGAATCAAGCAGGGCTTGCCTGCCAAACATGGCATAACTCTACTCTTAGCTCAAGCAAAATCTTGGCTATGCTGAAACCTGTGGCATGCTGCCCATCCCCTTCAGCAGAGCCTGGCTTCTGGCGCTGCAGTAGTGATGGGGAAGCACAAGACAGCTTGATTAAGTGAAGAGAGCACTGGGCGGAGGAAGGAGAGGTGCCACCATGCATGTGGGTGAGGAGAGGCTCTGAAGGAAGACAGGAAGCAACAGGTCTTAGGTCTTTGGTCTCCCTTGATGTGATATATAAAGATGGATGATACCCACAACATTACTGAAATTATATATTGACCAGAGTAGGTAAAACAGCATGGTCACCATTCTATTTTTCTTTATTATCTCCCTCAATTTATTCTTATGCCTAACCTCAGCCCTGTAGCATTTAATCACTGTGCTCTTTGGTTCTCTTTACCCCAGCATCTTTCTAATTACGTGTCATCTTCATTCGTCTTGTCACATTTGAAATTTAGAGGGTAAGATTTCTTGGAACAAAGATGCATCTCACTGAAACTCCTGAAAAGCATTTCCGGCACATCCTTTGAATGCAAAGTAACAAAATCAATACAAGTTTATTTTCACTGTTCTCTTCCTATAGAAAAAGATGACAGAATTAGGTTCCCCAGAATCTAGAACTCTCAAGGGGTTTTTTGATTTTGCCGTCTTTGGACCCTCTACATTTTGCAGCATTTCCTTGATTTTGAGATTGCAGATTTTGAAGAGAGCAGTTGAGACAAACAGTTTCAAGGATCTTTTCCCCAAAAAGTATGTTCCATCCTCCATCATCGTATCAGAAACCATAATACATACCATCATCAGCTATTCCTTGGTGGCACACTAAGGAGCTGCTTGCCACCTGCCATCTGGCTCATGTGTCCTGCCTTAATATTAGCCCTCAGCTGTTTGGTTTCTATTTCTTATTTTTTAGTTTTAATGTGTCAATAAAAAAAAAAAAACTTTAAACCACCAAACTCATCACTTTGTCAATTTTCCTTCCTTTAGATGATGGTATCTGGGTTCATGCTCACAAAATGTATGGTGGAAGGGGTTATGACCAACAGACCTGTCCAAAAGCAGGAGTAACTCTACCCATGTCTTGGCTAACCACAGAGGTTAGAGACCATGGAGAACTGGACATTATTTTTTTTCTGTAGCAACCTCTCACTTGCTTGAAGACTAAATACCACGCTTGTTAACTTACCAGAGCTAACTCAGCTCATCTTCTGTCATTATTTTTCTACCAAGCTTGACATTTCTGGGCATTTTGATGTCCTTTCCTTCATTTGTTTTAAATATAATTTGTTCTGCACCATTGCATCATATGTTTTATACTTCAGTGCAAACTCCCTGGGGCAGATGTCAGCAACCCAACTAGAACAGTTTGCTGAACTGCAGGTTTATTTCTCAGACCTAAGATTATGTTTATTGCCAGTCACCCTACTGATCTAATCTTAAAATAATTTGCCAGTGGAGATCACTTCCTGCTTATCTGGACCTCCTGGAGGCCCACGAACTGCACTCTTCCCAAACTGGCTTCTTCAGGAAGTAGGCCTCTCAGCTCCTGGCCCCAAAGCTGCAGTGCCATCTAAAATACACACCTCTTCCATACTATAGGTGCTGACTTCTTCCCAAGCAGACTTTTACTTATTTCTATGACTGCCCTGGCACTTTAGAAATAAAGAAAAGCTTCAGAGGGGAGTGACAAACTTTACATGCATGGCAATTACATTTAAACACAGGAATTCTGCAACCTTCAAAAAATATCAGTACTTGAAAATAAATTAATAGAAAACTAGCAGCCTCTGATGTTTTCTGTGTGCTTAGATGAACATTGGCATTAAAGGACACAATTAAGTATGACACCTATCAGTGTAGAGGGTAAATTCTGCAAAAGAAGAAGGAAATGAAATATCATGAAGGAGCACAGGTAAAGATGCTTTAAAAAAAGAGATTTTGGTAAAGTTTCTTCTTATTCCTTCAGTATAACTCCCTAAATTATTGTTGAATTGAAAGGATGGCAAGAAGTTTACAGGTAAATTTGGTCATGTAAGTTTTTACTATGTCTAATAAATCCTTCTCCTACTTAGTATTACATTAACAAATATCATTTGATTCTAATTCTCAGTAAATTCACAAGTAAATACAAAATAAAATAACACATTTAAAATAATAAAAATAAGCTGCAAAAATATACTGAGAATTCTGCAATATTATATATCAACTATTGCTTAAAGTTGCTGATTTAATATAAGATTATTGAGAAATGGAAAACTGAATGAAAAAAAAAGTGAAACTTTATTTCTAAAACATGAAAATTATAAATTCCATATAATAGTAAGTATTATTATTTATTGTTAAAAACATTTTTTTTGTAAAGCCCAGCCTTAAGCATATGGTTTATCTTTACTGTCTTGTACCCTCCTGTGTGTTAGTTTGCCAGGCTTTTCACGCAGACACAGTAAACATCTTCCCTACTAGCTGTAACATCACTTCTTCAGGATAGATTGCCCATTCAGCTCCCTTGGCTCATATGCCTCAATGACAAAATTTACACCAAGAACTCACTGAATAGATTGTGAAATAGATCACAGAAGAAAACGGTGGTTTTTCCTCATAAAAACTTCAAGACTTTAAGTATTCCTTCCACTCCAAATAGCATGATAAATCAAAATTAGAGATTTTCCTTAATTGAAATAAAATTAAAAATAACCAAGTTAGAAAAAATACCTTAATAATTTATCCAAACTTAGAAATTCTAGATTTTTCTCTTAATTTTAGATTTCTGATGTGATTTTTTAAATTTAGTGAGCAAAGTATCAACATTCCGATTTAATATATGTTAATCATTAGAGTCATGCTAAATCATATTAACAATCTATACCAAAAGCATCAGAACCAGCATATTCTCTGAAAACTTGATTTCCCTACAAATGTTGTAAATAATTGAAGTTGAAAAGTTGAAATGAAGTTGAAGTAATTGAAATGTTGTAAAAAAAAGAACAATATAAAACTAAAATCCCAAAGAAATTTATTCCACAGAAAAAATCTTACTATCTATACTAAAAAATGAAGTTGCACTTGTGAATATAACAGGCAAAATAAGAGGAGGGACAACAGAAGAGAGAAAAGAGAAAGAAATCTGAATCTAGGGACTGCTGGAAAAAGATAGCACCTGACATGTTTAAATAAACTGTATTCTGCTCCCATTGTGTCAGGTTACACTAAATAACAAAAGTCTTTTTTTTTTGTACCTTCTGGGAACCTTTCCCATATCATGCTGAGGCATTTATGTTTTACACAAATTAACATGTGACTACTAGGCTAGATGGTTAATGGAATACACGTTTAGTAATGTGAAAGCTCAAAATCACTTAAGAGTGTCAAGTGAGGTATCTTCACCTCCACAACCAAAAAGGCTGCCAGGGGTGTGTCAGAGACAGCACAGTTTCCAAATGAGTTGAGTAGGAAACAATGGTGTCTCACTCTAGGAGGATGAGAAGATTTCCAGAAAAGAATCTGCCTCGTTCAGTCATTCCCACCACATCTCACAGAAGTGCTGCCAGATGGGTACCTTGGGCAGAGGACTGCATGGAAAGAGTGCAATACATCACACACAGCTCCCGTGTCTTTATCCAAGAGGAGACACTTGTAGTAGTTGCCAGTAGAATCAATAGACTAAAATTAATCATCTGTTGGCTGAATTCAGTAGGAACCAGCATGTGCTGGAGTCAGAGGAAATGTAAGAGAGCTGCACTTTTTGTGTGTTTCAAAATTTTCTTTAACAGTCCCATAATCAATATAATTTAAGAACTCTACAATATTGTTCAATTATGCCAAGCTGGAACCACCACTTCTGGATACTTACACAAGACAAGGCCCACCACATGACTTCCTCTTTTCTTTTTTCCCCAAGGGTGTAGGTAAAGGAGAAGAACCTGTCTACTGTCTATAATCAATGTCCATTGTCCCTTGAGGGGAGGCTCTCACAGCTCCCAGTAACACACAAGGGGTCTAGCAGAAAGATGAAGGAAACCCAGGACTGGTTTCACCACAATCTTCTTGTCTGATCTTGAAAAGTCAAGCTCTGTACCTAGTGACTCACTTTACCATCTGCTCAACATTATAGGAGTACTGTGAGGATAAATACATTATGAGTAGGAGGCACCAAGTAACTACAGTGTTGAAGGCAATATAGTATGTTGGCTACCAAGATGAAGGTGTAATTGTAGCTTATACTATGTTCTTCTGCAATAGTAGTAAAGAAAGCCAACATAGGCTTTAGTAGGTGGTAACTGCTACAAAAAAAGAAAAGCTGAGAAGGTACATAAAAGATATTGATTCTTTTTAGTTGTTAATTTGATCGCTTAAGAAGAAGAGACTCAGGTTCAATTTTCCACACCATCAGCTGTTTATTTACATAAACTGAAAGAGCATCAACAACATAAATATAAAATAATTCACACTCAGTCCAGAAAGTACCCTGTAGGTTCTCACTTAGGCTGGGCTGTTCTTGACTTCAAGATCGTGTGAACAAATTGAAATAAGAAATTGAATCCATCTCTTCTGTGTTCCATGGCAACTGTTTTTTTTTTCAGTTTCAGAAATTCTAAGAAGTAACTTCTCTTTTTCCCTGCACAAAATATTTTTAAATTAAATCCTTGCTTGCACGCTTCTTGATGGGCCTTTATTTCTTTTGTTGTGAAGAGGACAGCAAGGGCAGCTCTAAATCTGAGAGACGGGTAACCCTTTATACCCTCATAAAATTTTTTATCTTCTTCTACACACCATCATGGCAGTTTTATATTTAATTCTCTTGCTGAGAACATCTTGGTTGCTAAGTTATCTTGATTTGGTGAACAACTCTTAATATTTGCTATTATTTGTTAATTCTATGGCTGTCCTTATATGTAAAAAATATGAAAGAACAAACTGATAAATTCTGCTGATAACTTTCAAGATATAATGCCTGTGATCAAAAACTTAAATTAATGTTTTGATAATTTTATCTTCAAAAATCATTAGAATAGTTGCCTCTATATCCATGTCTTAATCATTACCTGAAAGAGTTCTGAGTTCCTAAAATTAACTGTGCTCTACAAATTTAAAAAAAATCTGGTTTATTTTAAATACTTCTTTCCTTAATTGTCTGTAAACAATGACTGTGAGATTATTGTTGGAAATTAATCAACAACTTAAATGTGTAGTTATTTTATTTCTTGTATATGGACTTCTTTAGAGGCTTGCCAAGCAGTAATTGAACATTTGAATAAGAATAAATTTAACTTTTTTACAACCCACAGACAAGTCACGGTAAAGAATGGCATGCAAGCCTTGCCCCTTACCAAGACTGAGAATTAACTGCTTAAATAAAAAGCTGTAAGTCCAGCTTGGCCACGATAAAAGGAATCATTCCAATGTCTCAACACTTAATGTGTCAGGCTGCCACCATGGGAACCCTACCTTGGCCCAGTATAATTGAATTACAGCATGATTTGCTTTGTGCCTTTTGCTTTTTTTTCCACCAACTGCTATATGTATTGGTCTTACAAAAAAAAAGTTTTAAAGGAGACAATTTAAACAGAATATTGGTTTCTGGTAATTTTCACAAATATAAATACATTTATTCTTCTTGTGGGTTTAAACTCCTAAATTATATTCCTTTCTTCAGGTTATTGTCTAGTACATAGTTCCTTTAATGTTCTGTACTCAGAGAAACTTCATAATTTTCAGGAAGGATTACATAAAAATTAATTCATTTTCTGAACCACAAAGATGAAAAGAACCTTTTTCTTTCAAAATTTGAAATGCAGACGTCTATTTGAAAAACAGATCAGCCAATAGTGTCGGAAACCACTCTGTCCTGCTGTGCAAATCTATGACATAGCAGTGTGAAACCTGTCACTCCAATGCTTATTCGTCCTTCCACCAGGCACTCAGCAGGTGGTAAAGGCCTTAAAGCATCTCAGTAAACAAAAAGGGTATTTGAATTGCCATTTCATGTCATTTCTTACTTGGGAAAATTTCCATCTAATCTTAAAAAGCTGATAGCAGTTCAAAAATGTCTTTTTCTGTCTTTCTTTCCCCCTCTAGATTACTTATCAATAATTATAACTAGAATGATCTTCTCCCAGTTTTCATTCTTAACTGCAAGTATCTGTCTATAGCTTTGATGAGAGCAGTAACCTTCATGAGCACATTTACATGATTTTACATGTACTTGAAATATCTCTTCTACTCCACATAGAGGTGCAGCAAAAGTACCCAAACTAAATTAAAAAAAAAAAAAAAAACAAAAAAAACCCACAAACCACCAAAAAAACCCTAGAACAAAAAACCAAAAAACATAACAAGCAAAACCAAAGTAAAACAAAAACAAAACAAAGAAACAAAAAAATAACAACCAAAACAGGTCCAAATGTGATGGATCACACACATAAATTGTGATCTGACAGACTGATAATTTGGAACAAGTTGCCCAGAGAAGCTATGGATACCCCAGTCTTGGAAGTGTTCAAAGCCAGGTTGGATGGAGGTTTTGAGCAACCTGGTTTAGTGGAAGGTTTCCTACCTACAGCAAGGGGATTGGACTAAATGGTCTTTTTCATGCCTTCCAACTCAAACCATTCTGTGATTCTGTGCTTCTATGAAAATGATGTACACCTCGGGTAACAGCTAATCTTTTCTTGCTCACAAAGCTTAGTCTTTTTTCTTTTTCTTATAATCTTTATAAACATCAATCCTACATGCTATAAAGTAATCCAAAAACAACAAGGATGGAACAGTTTGAAGTATGTCGGGACCCTGTGCATTGCCATGCAAGCAGCTTTGAAGGAGCAGTTGTTACTGACACAACAAGAGTAACAGCTGGCTGGTGGACAGCAATGAAGCAGCAGCCTGTCATGGCCTGCCATGACATTTTCTGGGAAGACATCAGCTCTTGAGCCAGATAACCACTTAGGAGATGAGCAATGAGGGTGACTAGCTAACTAACCCGATGTCTTGGTCTCCCTGCCAGTGTTGTACTAGGCAAAACGGGGCTTTGGCTACACTGTTCAAACACAGCAAATGAAAACAGTTCTAAAATTGACAGCATATGGCAGTTTTTCCACATGTGTTTACATAGACTGTTTTAGTTCAGAACCTGGGGTGTGCTAATGTGAACTTAATGAAAGGGTGAGTATAGAGGTGGTTATTGTTGTCTGCCAATGGTTATCAGCAGTAAAGCTAACAGACCCACTGTTCCAATTAATTTTTTGGCTTCCCACCCTGGTGTAACAGGACCTGAGGCAGATCAGTGAAGTAAAACACTGAAAACTGTTCCTTTAGAGATACAAAAATGTGCAGAGATTCTTCCTTAGAATACTGAATTTGTCTATTTAACTACTGTGCATGCACTATACTGCTGGAGATAGATAGGTTTTGCAAGCATCAGACTTTTTGTCTCAAAAAAGAAAAAAAAATATCTCTAGATTTACCAAAACATTTAAGAAACTTTTCTCAAAAAAATTAATGCTCAAGCTTCATTAACTGCTTGAAACATCTCAGAAAGAGGACAGCTAGAGTTACAGTTATTACAATTGTGATGTGAAAATGATTAAGAAGTGGAATCTTCTTTATGGATAAAAGTCTTATATTTGATGATCCTAATAACTATTCAGAACAATTTTGGCTTTTACAGTTCAGACCAGAACACAGTTCACAACAACACAGCAAAAAACAGCAAAACATGACAACTTAATGGCACTGCATTTCCTTATTTTATTGTGAAAAAGCACTTTACTATAACTTACAGTAAACTATAATGCAGATACATTATATTAAAGATTCAAGAATCTGCCCATTACTCATAGTGAAAGGCCAAGCTATGGATTAATCTTTTGGACAGTGCCTAGAAAATGTTAATGAAAGCTTTGTATCCACAAATTGAAATAATGCATTTCCTATTTTATATTGCAAATAGAATAAAAATATTCTGTACTTTAGAGACTTAACATTTTATTATTGCTTTATCTGTGCCCTTAAAATAGGATCTTTTATAAGGACATCTGAGAAGCGCTTTGGTTTTTGAAAGGAAAAAAATTATCAGCAGAAAATTTCAGATTTTAAAAAAATTACTTTATTAAATAATGTATAAAACCTGTTAAATATCTCTTATTTTATAGAATATTATGGATTAGATATTTTGAGTTAGTTGCAAAAGCATTTATGAAAGTGTCTACTAGCAGAGGGATGTATCAAAATGGTGTCATGCATGATACCTCCTCAACTTAGATCATCCATCAAGACAGAATCTCCCTTTGGAATACCAAGAACACTCTGAATTTCTCAGTTTTGGTTCAATAATCCCATTTGACACTAGATCAGTATCTTTATGAAGACAGAACTGCTAGTGGCCTGGATTTTAATCTCATCTGTAAAGCAGGTGCAATTTGCACTGCAGTGCTTCTATTTTATGTGTGCAAATTCCAAACCACTTCTCTTGGAATGGCTTTAAGAACAACCTGTTTAAATCCCATCCCTGCTTGAAATATCAGAATTCTAGGGGATACTGCTTAGCTATTTTGACCACATAATCTGCTTTATGTTCACAAATTCAAATCAGAGTGATATGGCAGAATATTAATTCATTTCGTAATAGTCCTGTGACTGTTAGGTGTTGATCAACAAGAAACTCAACATGAGCCAGCAATGTGCACTTGCAGCCCAGAAAGTCAATCATATCCTGGGCTGCATCGAAAGCAGCAGGGCCAGCAGGGCCCCTCTAATACGCTCCTGTGGGACCCCACCCAGAGTATTGCATCCAGCTCTGGAACCCTCAGCACAAGAATGACAGAAATCTGTTGGAGCAAGTCCAGAGGAGGCCACCAAGATGATCAGAGGGCTACAGCCCTCTATGAGGCCCTCTACAGCCTCCTAAGAGGAGGGGATGAGGAACTGGGGTTGCTCAGCCTGGGGCAGAAAAGGCCCTGGGGAGACCTTAAAACAAGCTTCCAGTATCTAAAGGGAGTCGACAAGAATCTGGAGAGGGACATATTACAAGCACATACTGTGATAGGAAAAGGGGGGATGGCTTTAAACTGAAACACAGTACATTTACCACAGATATAAGGAAGATATTCTTCACTGTAAAGGTAATGAGGCACTGAAACAGGCTGCCTGGACAAGTTGTGGATGCCTCATCCCTGAAAATGTTCAAGGCCAGGTTGTATGGGGTTTGACAACCCTATCTAGTGGTCAAAGGTTCCTTCCAACCCAAACCATTTCATGATTCTATATTCTATGATAGTCAATTCCACATCAGCCAGCAGATTACAAGTGTAAACACTAAGTAGATTTTAAAAATTAACAGCAGCAAAGTGATCAGTGACTAGGAAAATGCTGCAACCATGTAAGTTTCATTGCCCAGCAGCTCTAGCTTTTATCTTGGGAGTTTTATACTACAGCATGTAAAAGTCCAGAATTAATTAACCACATCACCACATTACATCAGCCTACTACTAACCATGAAGTTAAGTATTTAACATGTAAGCTTCTACCTGTACAGATTTTTAATATATCACAGCATGTATATGTACACATTAATTATTTATGATGCACAGTTAAACTTGGTAGGGGCAAGATTGTTCTGACACATAGCTTTCTACAAAGAGACCTACGTATTTTTTGCATTCATGGGTATATTAACATCTATCATAGAATCCTATGATAACAGAGATGGGAATCGTGAGTTTCAGCAGAATACTCAAAAAATTGCAAAGCAAAAATTTTATAAATAAAGGAAAGAATCAATTGACATCACAGGCAAAGAATAATAGTTTATATTAGGAAGGAGAGAGATAGGAACGACAATATTTTAGTCTTGTATGTTTTGGCCACAAGGGGCACACAGTACAAAAGCAAGCTTCAGCCACCAGTGCTTACATATACATGAACAAATGCACAGCATAATACACATAAAATGTGAAGGAACAACAACAACAACAATTGGGAGCAATCATACATTAATATGACCAATAGTTTCAGATTTTATCTGAAGCCAGAAATGCTCAGCTGATTTAATTTTCAGAAGAAAATCCAGGAACATTACTTTTCATTATATACATTTAATAAAAGTGGATAAAAATATCTATGCTAGCGTTCGAGATCATTGTTAATTTTGAAAGATTTGCAATATATTGGGTTAATTTAAGTGAAGAGTTCATGGCTGAGGGCAATTGCAACAAATGACATTCAATTCATCATATACAAAATTGTTATATAGTATTATTTATCTCAATACATGTAATGTATCCTTTCTTTAATAATAAATGTGTATCTAAGGATTTTTGAAATGTAAACAACATTTCACATTGCAAGCAAACTAAGAACAAGCAGTTACTGCCAGTCCTGTAACATCATGGTTCCAGTAAAACAGTAACACAAGGCACACAGAAGCACAGGGGTGAAAGAGCAGTAGTAAAGCAAGGTGCATAAATCTGCTACAGATGCTCATAGCAAGCAAGCAGGATAAACAAAACAAATGGTTCTGCTTCATGTCTGAATTCTTTGCATGACCTGTGGCATCTGAAGTCTCAAATGAATGTCAGCCAGTGCAAATGAACCTGTCAATTATGAATCTAAGCCTTAACATCCCCAAGTTATGCCTCACACTGTGCTAGAGACTAAATTCAGAGGCAGACTAAATTTTGGCACATTGTATGCTACTGAAAAAAAGGCTGGTAGCAAAATTTACTGTTGGTGTAATACCATTTCCTGAGTCTGATGCAAATGTCTGGTTTGACACTAAAAAAGTCTCTAAAACAATCAGATTTGAATTACTGCATATAATGCTTCGGTGTCTAGATTAGCTATGACCTTTCTTCATCGGATGCCTTTCTAAACATGATGGACATTGATCTCCAGCTCAATATTTGAAGGAAGGCATTTAGGATTTGAAAATATAAATTAGACTAATTCAGATGTAGTGCTCAAGTAAGGTGTGGAATTTAATTTTGATAATTCTGTCAAAACATTATTCAGTTGTAACTGTACCTTCCTAGATGTGGGATGATAATTTCCTTTACAGGAAATAACTCAGAAAAGGTTTCTAAGGAAACCAGGCAAGCACACCAAACTAATATCAGGTTTTATATGACAGTGAATATCACACAAGGAGAGCTGGAAGAGAATTTTCAAGTGAAAATGCTGTAAATGTGAATGAAGATAAATCTAGGTTAAAACACTGGCAATGTTTGAGAACCTCTGCTTCTGACTCCAGGCATATTACTAAGTTAACCAAAAAGAGATATCCAACACATGAACAGGAACATGCACATGAACAGAAGCATGTGGGATACAACTTATTCACAAAATACATATGCAAATGAAGGAAGGTGAGGAAAGGAAAATGCAGATTATTTTAATGGCAAACACTTTCAGAATGGGCAAAGTGAGTGAAGTGGGAGAAAACTCACCACCACAGTAATAACAGGTATTTTGACCACCAAAATTTTAGTCAGATAAAATTATGGCCGATGGAGGCAGAAACTGCACATAAGAAAATTAGATGGGAATCTTTTTTCATGTGCAAAGCAGCCTGAATACTGCTAAAACTCAGACTTCCAGACCCATAAAGGGGAAAGGGCATGTCTGGATTTTTGATTTTTCAATCTTTAGGGATGCCTGAGTACTTCTAACAGCCTTGCATATCTTTAATTAAATATCCTTCTGTGGAGGCTGCTCCTTGTTTTCTTCCCCAACAGAGCTAAACTGGTTCTCTAATGTGTAAGGGACCAGAGGGAGGAAGGTGGTCCAAGCAGTGCCAGGCACTGACCAGGATTTAAGGTGTCCTCCTGTTTAGTGTGTGGATGAAAAATCTTAAAAATTAAACAAACCAAAAAAGGCTAGATGCATGACACATGAGTTTTTCCCTAGATAAAGGCAGGGAGAAGGGGCCAGTGCAGTCATGCTTGCTGGGAACTGTGAGCAAAGCATGTGACTGTGCACAGCTCTGCTCTGGCAGGTGCTAACTGTGAATAACAAAGGCTCTGTGCTCCAAACTGAGAATCCGTTACAAATGAATAAGAGAACATCTGATGTAAATGTTTGTGATGACAAGAATGTGAGCTTTTCAGGCAGAATCAATACCTTCCATGAGGTCATCTCGTATTGTTGGGAGAAGTCACATTTCTGGTGGATGTAAACTTTCCCTCAGGCCACTATAGTCACATCCAGGTTAGGGGCCAGGCGGAAGATCATGAGCAGTGAAAAGCAACTCCCTTTCCACCCACATACATGTCCTTTAGATTATTCTATTAAAAAGAGATAATTGCAAAATACTGAACAAAATATTTCATTTATAAACTATTTCATCATGTACCATGAATGCAAATGGAACAAAATAATAAGGTTGGCTCTCTACACCACCTAAAAATATTCACTTACTGATCATATGGACAGCTTTTTAACCTTCTTTATCCAGTAGTGTGTTTGATTAACAACCTGCTATTTGTATGGTCTATTCTGGAACTGATTTGGAAATAAAATTCTTTTACAAACAA
This sequence comes from Trochalopteron elliotii, assembly GCA_024734555.1. Taxonomy (NCBI): domain Eukaryota; kingdom Metazoa; phylum Chordata; class Aves; order Passeriformes; family Leiothrichidae; genus Trochalopteron; species Trochalopteron elliotii. The sequence continues at coordinate 140,759 of JANPWX010000108.1, read as the reverse complement.
AAGTATTAGAATACATTTACTTACATTCAGAAGACCTTCATCCAGGAATTCCTCTACACAGGTAGGAAAACCCTAAGTGCTTTGGATACAAACACCTGCAGGGTGGTTACCTGTGCCCTTATAATCGGGTATGTACCCTTCACCTGAACTTTGCAGAGAATGAATCCTTCACCAATCTCTGTACATTGAAAGTAGGAAAAAGTACATATTTTCCTGCCAGAGATGAAAACTTCTGGTGATAATGCAGCTTTTGCATTTTTATTCCAGAAAAAAAGTAAACAAATGAAAACAAAACAATGAGCACACATTTTCTTCTGTGAATTTACCAACAGAAAATCCCCGATTATCAACCCATCAGCAGAAGAATATATTTCTTTGGATTCAGCTGAAGAAGCAAATTAATTATCTGTGTTCCTGTCAAAAAATAAAGCCCTCACATCTTTGTCTGAACTTAAAGTAAAAGGTACATCTTTATTTAAAGATACATTAATGTATAATTGTGCTTTTGAAAGTGATTTTTTTCTCCCTTTTCCAAGCATACATACACACAGGCATTTAACTAATATACAGACTGGGGATTAAATATCAAATGGTCACAGGAGAGAAGAAATTAATGTAAATCATAAACTAAGTAGTAGCTTCCTAAAAAACAGCCTTTGGGCAAAAGCAATCAACAGTTTAACTAACAAAGGCAGATGCTAAAGGGTCACTGTTTTCCCTATTGCCATCATTTGTTGAATAGTTCTGTAGATATAAGGAGCAAGCCACTGAGCCAGATCCTGCTGTTCAAGAAATATGTTTCACAGCCAGGTAATTGCTTTCTTCAGACTGTTGTCCTAAAAGGAGGGGAAGGACAGAAACCTAACGGTAATGCAGTGGATTACTTCAAGAGGATCTGGTCAGAAAACACTTTGGGTAGTGTAGTTTCATTGCAACTGTCTTTTACTACACATTTTCTGCAATAAAAAAGTAAACTTCCAAAACAAAACTCCAGCAGTTTTAGACCACAAGCAACACTCTAGATTATAATATACAATAAATATCAATAATGATCAATAATGCCGCTTGGAAATGAAAGAATGCTATCAAATAAAATCAAATTACTGTATATGCCCATGTTTGAGAAAACTATATGCATTCTATACATAGACAAATGTATGTAAGTCTTCACTTACTGGTTTTTTGGGTTGCTTTTGTTTTTTTTTTTGGCATTTTGCTCTACATCATTGGATAGAGGATTCTTGTAATACACTTCTAAAACATTGCTGAACATTTTCATAAGACTCTGATGTTGATGTGAACTGCAGACTGGGGCAAGCACCAAAAAAAAATTAACTCATTTGAAAGTTGTTCATAGAACAGGCTGAACTAATGTTTTTTCTTCTACCATTCAGAAGTTCACTGTATCTCATCAGGCTGAAGGGCAGGATCACGTGCAAAAATGAGTTGCTAATGGTCATTGCATCCTGTAGAACCCTATTTATAAGAGTGCCACACAATCTGAAGGTGGACTTCAAAGGAAATTGGCCCTACATCAGACTCTTCTGTTCGTAAAGAAACAAATGAGCAAGTTATGAATTTCACAGACTCATATTTTCACATTAGTGAACAATTTACTTAAATCATTATTTTAACTTCCAGCACTGAATATGAACATTGGATCTGCCTATCCATTTGATGTTCTTTAAAATTATAACACAAGTCCTGTACATGGAAAAATCAATTATTTACCCTTAATGAAGAAAAAATTGGAATTTATACCTTTTTGAAGCATAGAAATAATTTTTATGTAACAGATCTTCAATGGCTGTTCCTGAACTATGGATTTATAGATGCAAAAGAAGCAGTTCAGGCATATTCTATTCTATTTGTTGAAAAAAAATTGCATTTGTATTACTACATGATTGGTTAGATGGTATTTCTCTGTCCAGAAGAACAGATGAACACTGGCTTTATGTAGGAGTCATATTGTCACTCATTCCATTTTTTTATATTGTTTATGAATAAAATTATTTTCTTATTGGTGTCATTTTAGCATATGATGTGTATAACTTTCCCTCAGCACTACCTGCAGTTGTATCAAGTAAGTTAGAGCCTGACATTGCATCAGGGTGCCCAGGATAGAGCTCTGTGTCTAGTCTGCCTTCAATGGCACAAGCATGAGGGATTCAGAACAACATACGGTCTTTTTATTGTATTTTTAGTTTGTGCAGGTAGGAAAAGAGATGTTTTCTTAAATTATAGATATTTAAATTTGAAAAAGTAGTAAAGATTTTTAGCAGCTTTTAGGTGCTGCAGATGTAAATTGAAGACCAAATAGTAATGCAAATACCACACAAAATCAGTAATTCAGGAAGTGGTCACAGGCTTTAACATACATAACATCTATACATCTCCTGCACACATTATACATTTCTCCCACTCTTGGGTTTATTTTGAAAAATTGCCCAAGTACATATCTGTAGACTCAGATCTGCAGTACATTGAAAGCAGTAAAACAGATTCTTGTGTGATTTTGGAGACAGGCATTCTAGCCAGAAGCTAAACTTCTAGATCTTTTTTTCCAGCTTCAGAGCAACTATTCCAGTTTACAACAGAAAAGAAATTGGCCTATTAAAGAAAAAGACAGATAAAACCTGAAAAATGAAAAAAAACCCATCCAAGCCCTCTTTGCTCTAATTTAGAGATGGCTAAATCAATTTAAACTGAAATTCATTTTTCAGTCTCTCACAGAATGAAATTCCTTTCTAACAATTTGGTTGCTACAATAAAGCCTTGACAATTCGGAACTTACAGTGGAAGCTGTGATAGACCATTAACTATAGAGGATGCACCATAAAATAGCAGGGAAGCTGTCAGTGGGAATACAATTTTCAGGGGATTTACTTTTGTAGTTACATAAGAATATTAAATAAAAGTAATGTAATACAGGAAACCTTACTGCATTAATGTTATTTGACAGGTTTTACTGTACCTGTTTTCCTTCAAAGCCCCTTTTCTCATTTCTTCATCAATATTCTTCTCAATAGATAAAAAACATTTCAAACATAGTCAGGTGGATCATTATACAAAACTGAGCCCAAGAGAAGCAGGCTTAAACCTGAGAATTCAAAAAGCAATCCCATGTGTCTTCAAAAGCTAGTGCTGTCTTGCTGCTGAGACATACCTGATGGGATATTTCCAAGAGATGACTGCTGTTGGGAAGAACACTGTAGGGGTGAAAATGGAATCTGGCTCCAAAACTCTATCAGCTTCTCTGAAGGGGAAAGGTAACTAATGGATTTCTAATATTTTTCTGATCAGTATCTCATCAACATCCAGTGAATGTTTTGCCCGCTTTTGACCTCTTTATGGGTATAAAATCTATTAACTGTTCTGCTAAGGAGCTGTGGCTTTCCAGCTGTTTTCTGATTCCAAACTAATACACTCCCTGGAGTGAGTTGGGTTTGTGTTTATGTTGTGTTTTCATTATTATTTGTTTTTGTGCAGGCATAGACCTGAACTAAAACACAAAGCAGACATAATCACACACATGGACTGCATGAAGCAGACTGTTCCAATTAAAGCACAAAGGAAACCATAAAGAAATTAAGTTAAATTAAAGAAACTTATAACTTGGTCTCTTGTTAAATTTTATCTTGTCTGCTTCACATATTTGCAACTTGTGGGCGGAAGAAAAAAATAAAAAAAGGGATTGGAGCTGAAAGCATACCTGAGTCATCACAGACCTCCAGAGGAAATGAGCTTACAGGTAACAAAAGCTGTTAGGTCTGTCTCGTTAAGGAGGGTATCTGTAAGAGGCTGAACCTGGGCACCAGGCAGAGATTTGGGTTCTAATCAAAACAGATGAAAGACCCAAATGGTGAGGAGTGCTCCCGACTGGATTCTTCCCACCAAAAGCACAGTTGCCATGTCCCTACCCAAATTCCTAACCTTGACAGCCAATTTTTAAGTACAGGACTACTTAACAGCTTTGAAACCTAAATGAGTTTTGAGCAATTTTGCTAATAAAAGCAGTTTTTTTCTTTTCTGTATCAAATTTCCTTTATGTCTTACTCAGTAGCCAAACTTTCTTCTATGTAAAAGGATGGGAAAAACTTTAGTTCAAAATGTGGTGTCACCAGCTTTAAAATATATGTATGTTACACATTGCTCATAAATATGATTGATGGAAATCAACCTCTGAAATTCTATCATACTTGTACTGCTTTCTCTCTACTTCTGTTTCAACAAGACCATCAGCCTCTTCATGAATGTCTGATGAAGCAAATTTAATTGATACCTTTCACACTGTTTGGGAAAAAAAACCCTAATTACTAACATAATGAGCACTAATTTAGTGAGCACTTTTGGGGTTGAGGTTTTTAAGTATCAGATTAAATTTTAAAACCAGCTTAATTTTGTATAAAAATGTCCAGCAAAAAATACCAAAACTGAATATTAGACCTGTAGTTGTTTTGGATTTTTTTAAAAAAATAAAAATATGAAAAGTGCTTTATTTTTGGTTTGTAAATTTTTTTTCCAGCTCAATGGAAAAAGTGTTCTTTCCCTGACTCCCTTTTATGGCACTCAATTATGTAATGACATAATAAAAATTACTGAATTTAGGGTTTTTTTTCACCAGCATATTACTATCATCTCTTTTTGCCTTTATCAGTTATCTGCACTATTTGAGGTGTCTGTATTATCGACAAGAAGCGATGTTTGATGTTTTCTCTAGCAGTAAGCAGTGGACTCAATATGGGGAATTTATGGATTGAAGCCTTTTCATGATGTTCTGTATTTATGTTTTGGGGGACAAGGATTTCAGAGTGTGTCTAGGCCTGGTTGTACAGACTGAATGCCTGCATGCTGGTGAAGCACAGCTTCCAGTTGAATTTCAGCCCAAAGATATCTGATTCACATGCTCTGAGGCCATTGAGTAAGGTGAACCAAAGCTCATAAGCAGGAGTAATCAAGAGGTTCATTTCAAAAGAGCAACCTGGGTCAGAACTAAAACACTAAAACCTCAGCAAAATCCAAGTCCCATGTCCATTGTAGTAAGGTCAAAACTGAAGGGGGAAAAAAAGAGCCTTTTTCAGAAGGATTAATCTATTTTTGGATGTCAACAACTGATGTTTGCATTTAAGCCAAACACTTAGATTATCTTTACAATCATTCCAAAAAACAAGATCTACAGAAAAATCCCATTTACTAACCTATCACAGATCTGATAATTCCCACCTTCCTGTTTCACCTCAACTGACTTTAAAGTTCAGATTAATAATTAACATAACTGATGTTTACACTGGCTACAGGACCTCAGTGAGTTTTCTTATTGTCCAGTTTGACAACTAAAAAAAATATTGGTATTCAGGATAATATCTGCTCTCACAATAAAGTATGTTTCCTATTTTAAGTCATTATGAAGCTTAGGGAGAGCATGCATACATTTGTTTTCATTCTCACAATTAGACATCATCTGAAGTCTGATGAACACAAGTGGTAAATTAAGATCATCTTTGCTCCTAACTTCTCATCCGGTGAAAATACAAATTTGTTTCAGATATCTCACAAGTCTCCTCTCTCTAGTCATAAGAGATATTTGGTCAGGCCATTAAAGCAGCAACGTTTAACACCTATTAAGACCTTGAAAGAGTCTTTAATGTTACTTGTTGAAAAGAAATTGACTTATTTATTTTCATAAAATGTTAATTTAAGTAACATCTAGAAACATTAAACTAAAGAAAAAGTCTTAAATTCAGAACTAAGACAAATAATTTTATTTTTTAAATTACTCTATGAATAAAAATAATATTTATATAAATGAAAAAAGTTATTTGATTGCAAATGTCAACTAAATAAATGAAAAATAATTAATTATGCAAAATCAATCAGCTCCACCTTTTATAGAATTCAGTGGTTTAAAATGGATTAAGATTACTGGGTGTTGGATCACTATTTTACAGAACTTTATTGTAATTTATGTAACAATAGTCTTTAACCACTCTTAACACACCTGTCAGTGAAAAGGGTAGTCCAGGCTACAAGTTTAATGCAATGTGTCCAGAAAATGAATTCAAGAATGCCTTGCTAGGATTGCAAGATTTGAAACTCTGGGTTTCATGGGAACTTTCCAACTTGTCTCATGTTGTACTATTACATAAACTCAAAAAATTTCACATCTTCCTGAAAGCAGTCATCCACACAAGTAGTCTAAACAACTTGTTTTGCTAGTTTAATACATATCAATATTAATCTGCAGGATTCCACAGATCCCAGTCAAAAGGTACCATGATTCTGCTACCCCTTGACTACATGATAGCCTTCTGGTGATAGGACTTACTGAGAAAATGGAGAGTGGTGCCTAATCTCATGGAACTTTGGAGAGCTTGAACTTATGGTCATTGTTTTCCAGTTAGACAAGTATTATGCTACAGAACCCAGTAGAGTCAAAAATGAAAAAGAAATTATAAAATCAATAGAGGTCCAGAAGAAAGTCCAAATCAAAACCAAAAAATGCAGATGTCAGGGTAAAGCATCTCTTGACCCATTGTCATTGTCACGCAGAAATTTTGTCTTTTTGCTTGCACTGTAGCATATAACTAACAGAGGGACTAAGAGAGACTCATCTATAAAAATCCTTATTTTGGTGATTAAGTCATAGGACTCTGCTTCCTGAATGAAGAGTAGTCTCATTTCTCAAGAAAACAGGTCATGTGCCATAAAACTCTGGGCATTACTTTTGGGTTTAGAATTCCCTTTCCACAGACACAGACTGTCCTGTCAAAGATAAAGAGTTTTGGTCATGCCTCAGTCAAACCTTCCTCGTTTGATTTTAACACACCAGATTCAGGACTGTGCCTGGTGCTAACTCTCTTCTACACAAACAGGGTTAGCTCCATCCTGAGTTTCAGCTGTCTGGTACGTTACACAGTCTTGTAACTCTTTTCAGCTTTTGGGACAAGAGCTGCTACTTGCCTTTGCTTTCTGGTCTTCACCAAGTAAACCTCTATCACTGTAGGTTATAATGCAGAATCTGACCCTTTGACATTTTATTTTCTTTCAGCATAAAATGTGGAACAGGATGGACACATTCTTCAGCTCAATAGTACATGGAGGAATAAAGCATTTTGTACAGACTCAGTAAGTACAATTGCCTTCCATGAAGAGGAAGAACACATAATGTATTAGGCAGCACTTAGGCAGAGTAAAGGGCTTCAGTCTTAAGTGTCCTGAATAAGGCCATTCTTGAGCCAAACAGAGAGAAAATTATAATTACATCCTGAACATTCCCAGTAATAAGCAAAAGTCTTGTTTACAGACCAGTTCAGAAATTTAAAATACTTACTTTCACATGAGACACAGCTGGGTTTAAAAAGAGTTATAAATGTGACATTGCCAATTAATCTTCCTAAGTAACAACATTTCTCCATTCCTTAATTCTCTGCCAAAGCAGTTGTAACATGGACTACCTGTACAGAAGTAATGCATACATAATGATATGAGCTCTGCTATTGACTGGTCTAAAAATTGATTGCTTTTCTTTCTTTCTCTGCTTCATTTCTTTTGTTGGCTTGAACATCATTCATATACAGATTTGAGAAATGTTTATGACATATGGTTTTAAATGATAAATTACTTCGCCTAGATAACATGATAAATGTTGCAATTGGGTTTTTTAAAGATGACAAAACTAAATATTTTCCATGTTTCCATGAAAGAAATTGAAGAAAACCAATCAACCAAACAAATAAAATCACTGCAAGCATATTTTAATTAACTCAATAATTAGAATGGGTTGGATATTGTTTGGGCTTTTTTTTCTGTCTGTGAGTCCTTGCATCTTGGGTCTTGATGGATTCTGTATTACAGATTATGTTTACAAGAAGTTTCAATGAAACTGAAAAAAAATCAGAGTGAATAATCTTCCATTCAGGCATAATCTTGAGACAGAGAATGCCAAACAATGAGTGAATTCATTTAAATAATGAATGAAGCAGTTCCCTTAAAAGAAAAAAAAATCCTGTTTAGTTTCCCTTTTATTTGCAGAAACCATTACAAAATGTCAAGTCCTTTAATGAAGATAATCATAATAAAGTAATTATACAAATCAGACTTTGATTTAAGGAAATCCAACAACTTCTTGTAATTTGAAAGTGGAATGAATATACTTTCAAAGAATACAAATGGTTTAATATTGCTCTCCACTTTACAGTTAATTCAGCCCAGGTTCTGCATACAGATAACTCTTGCCATGTCTTGACATTGTCCTCTTGCCTAGTGCCTCACGGTGGGTAAGTTCCTCCCCATTTTCACATACAATGAGGCTGCTTATGGCTGTAAATATCTCAGCCAGGTGTTATTCAGCTGAAAAAGATATCTCCATGGTATTTTTCCTGATGCCACATGGATACTTATCCATGCTGCTTTCATCTGTGACTAACTGTTTGCAGCTTCAGCGAGGCACTGGAAGCAGCCTCACTGGGAACATTTGGTGTCCTGACTCATGGGTGCTGGAACGAGAGAATAGCAAAAAGCTGATACATCCGGAAGAGCCTGAGGCTGAATTCTGAAATTCAATTTCCATTCCTTTGGACTACTAGAGAGCTAAATTGAGCGATGCAAAAATCACTAAAGACTCAAAAAAGACATCTAGATTTTTTTTTTCCAGAGTATTCTAAGTAGTCAAGACAAGCTGTTAGTAGGAATATTCATAGAAGAAGACTGATAATTATATTAATATATTTTTAACTTTTTCTTTCCCCCCTATGCAGACTATAGAAAAGACTAAGTTCAACCTACATTCTGCTTGGGATCTTTTCTGTCCATATCTATGACAGTAGAAATTTATCCAAGTACCATAAAATTGATGGGTAAGTACAGAGTAGCTACAGTGAAAGCAAAGTATTTGTCAACAAAGCATGAAATTTTATCTTTTTGAACAAAATCACATGCCTAAAGAGTACTTTATATTGGTTAGCAAAGATGAGCTGAACCTTTTAAAAACAGGCTTTTTCTTAAGAGTACAACACACAGAAAGAAAAAAAAAAAACCAAAAACCAAAGGTTCCCAAAACCACACTTACTGCTTTGGAAATGCCAAATTATGCAGGATATTTTAGGAGAGAATCATATTTGAAGAAAACATGCTTTTAGGATTTTTAAGGAAAAGTTATTTATGTGTTCATTTGCTGTCCCCTCTGTTCTGATGCTTACATGTTCCTGATAAAAACATGAGATATGTATTTTTCTTCTTTTACAGCTCCCTCTGAATACTGAGTCAAATTCTCATTTTCATTTAATAAGCTTAATTTTCAAGTTTCCTGCTTTTCCCTTAACTTTTAGCCTAAGATAACATCAGCAATTTCAATGCTGTTGGACCTGAACCACACATATGCACAGTACAGAAGAATCCAATACCTTTTAACAGAATCCACACCAGGTTTGCCACTTCCTTCAGAGTCTGAAGCTAGGCTCTTCCCTTACCTAATGAAATTAGCCAAACATTTCTTAATTCCATTTTAATTTAGCAGTTCTTGATCAAAATCTCTGGGACCCTATCATTCTGCCCCACTAAATATTTCCTAACAAGGTTTACCTCTGGGAAGTATACTCAAAAAACAAAGCTTGAAATGAAGCCAGAATGATCTCATCTCAAACGATCTTTCAGATTTCACTAACTTTGGCTCCTAGCTACAGATTTGTTCACGTTTTTCACTAACTTACAAATTATTTGGTTCACACTTTAAGTTTATTCCACCTCCTGATTGAAGGCAAGCAAAAATAAGAGCTTTTGAAGGCTCCACTTGGCCATTTTCCTGGGAAGCAGATTTGTAGCACTAGCTAACCCATTTTTCAACAGCATGAATTCTCACTGCCCTGATTATTATGTACTCATTTGCACTAATTCAAAGTCAGTTCACAAAACTAATACAATCTAATTTGGTAACAATACCTATCCACCTATAAACTGAAACAAATTATTAGACAATGTTCAGCTGTGTAGAGAGTCAGACTTAGAATTACTTTTTGAAAACAAAAATTTTTAGTTATTTTAGAAAAATCTTTCTACAATGAACGACAAGGCTACCATTGCCAAAACATGGTGTCTTGCATTCTCTGGAGGAAAAAAATGATATCTTTGTGGCCCTGTTTTGCTCCCAAATATATAAATCCTACTATTCTTATTGATTGAAAATGAGGAAAATCCCATCCTAAATTAAATTCTATCTTTATAATGTGCTTCTATCTGAATGCAGTCAAAGTTAATCCAATGAAATATAAAAACAATATTCTGGAAAAATGTGAGTAGTTGATAAAAGACATGAACTATTACATTCCACAAACTGTTTGACACAAGTAGCTTTTTAAAACCAAGCAAACTTCAATATCAAAGCTTCACGTAAGCAACATGATATGACTCCTCTTACCTAGCTTCATGAGATAATGTCCAAAGAAGTCAGACAGATTCTTAGAGTCAACACTCTGCGTCGTATTTCCTCAGCAGCACCATGGACCCATGTTGAGAAATGTTACTAGTGATATTCTGCTAGCACAGGCACCCCTAGCTAATCTCAGATGCCACTGTCTTACACAGTAAGAAAAGTGACTTTTAAATGACACGTGCTTATGTTGCGTATAGCTTTCCTTTTTTAATGCCTACCCTCAGCCACAAAAGCTGCTCCTGTGCAGTTGCCAGAGATTCAGTGTATTGCACTTCCATTACCTAACTCCACCGAGCAAGCTGAAAGTGGAATGATCTAAAGTATTTGACTGCCAAACTTTCAATTATCATTATGGTTTTAAAAAAAGCCAGTGCTATTTTGAGTGCAGTTACAATAGCATGCCACCTGTGAATAGCTGGTTGGAACACCATGCCAACAAAGCCTCTTTGGCTTGTATGAACTAAATTTTTCACCCTCTAGCAATAACCTAAACTATTCAGACATGAAACTCACTTGTCCTTCACTGCTCTCTAAAGCTACACCTGTTCACCAGCTATTTTTTCAAGCATTTTTTCGGACACTTTCTCAAGAAGGTAAAACAATTAGGTTGGCGTAGATACATACAGACAGATCTATTAACTGACAGTGCTCTCAGGTGAAAGTGATTATCATCATCTACACCATTTTGATGGGCCATTTCCATGATCATATTTCTCTGTCAGATTTATTTACTTATATGAACAGAGCATCCTATTGGCATCATTAGTGCCTGTCTACAGCAGTGAACATATTTGAAGCAATTCAAGGAGATGCTGATGAGTATTTTACTGATAGGTGGTGATGCTTTTGAAGTTCTAACTCAGTGATACTTTAAATTCAGGATTCTGTCTCACAAAGACATATGCACTGTCTTGGTTTGTCTTTCCAGGAAGTACTCACTCTGCATAAAATTAAACACATATCACAGCTCTAGTAGATCTCTCCAGCTGAACACTTACCAGGTTGATATATTTTACCCTAGTACAGGTCCATCTCTTCTTACGCTTTCCTTGATTAATATGATTTCCCCAGATTTCCTGAAAATCTTTCCCAGCAATAAATACATGCAATTTCCCTGACCAGTATCATCCCTTGCCACTTCTGCAGTAACTTTAGTTTGTGCTTAGAAGTAGTTGCTGGGGTTGTTTAGCCAGAGAAAAAGTAGGCTCAGGGGAGAGCTTATTGCTCTCTACAGCCACCTGACAGAAGGTTAGAGCCAGACTGGGGGGGGGGGGGGAGGTGGAGTCAGACTCTTCTTCCAAGTAACAAGAGACAGGACAGGAGGAAATGGTCCCAAGTTGCAGCAGGGGAGTGTCGGATTCCAGGGCATTCCTTTGGTTGCCCTAGAAGGTCACACACCTCGGCAGACCCGAGCAAGAGAGTCTGACTCCTGGACAGGGGGGGGCTGTCCAGGGGGGTTGCTTGGTACAGAGCCCAGGAAGACAGTCTTTGACTTTAGTCCATGGAAAAAGCTTCTAACATTGAGAGAAGAATTACAAGTCACAAAGGTGTGACAGACAGTAGTGTAGCTAATCACCAAATGGAAAATTTGGTAGTTTTGGGATTCATAGAATGGAGGTGAATGGGGAGCAAGATGGAGGATTTAGGGCAGTACCCTGGGTTCTTCTCCTTCTCCCTTGGCATCCATCTTCTGATGTGACGGTGGCACAAAGTAGTGTAAGAAGATTGGGTCAGAGTAGAAATGACTCTTTAGTATAGGTAATAGGCATTGGCACGAAACTGTAAATAATAGACACGTAACTATCTGTATAAGAGGTAGCGACCTCCCATCACGGGGGCAGTCACCTGTGTTCAAGCTGCTGTGAACATCTCAGCCGGGCACAGAGAAAATTGTAAGATAAGAAATAATAAACACGCAAGAAACCCAGAAACAACAAAGCCTTGAAGACTCCGCTTCATTCTCGTGCCAAGCTCAAAGCCTTCAGGGAGCAAAAAAGACTCACTTGAACCACCACCCGAACCACCACCTGAATCTTGGGTCAGAGAGAAAACCAAAACCCAAGAGGGGAGATTGAGACTAGACATTAAGAGAAATTACGCCATGAAAAGAGTTGTCAAGCACTGAAACAGACTGCAAAGGGAAGTAGTGGAATCACCATCCCTAGAAGTGTTCAAAAAATGTGTTTACAGCACCTGAGGGCATGGTGAACATGGTGATAATGCTGGGTTGGTGGTCAGACTTGATGATCCTATGAGGTATATTCCAACCTGAATGATTTCATGATTCTAATACATCCAGTCATTCACACACATATTTCCTAGACTGTGACATATTTAAGTCTTTTTGAAGGCCATTATTAACCCATAAAAAAGTGCTTTCTAGGATAAGAAGCTAAATTCCTTCACAAATCACATGACCTTAAGTAGCAATCTCATGGTGATTGTGTGTCTTAACTGCAGTTTTTGTTATTGCTTCAAATGTGTTTTGAAGCATACCTAAAGTTTCCTTGAAATTGAATTATAAATTCTATCATTCCTTCTGTCTTTTTATACTGAAGTCATATAATATTGTGATTTAGAGACAGAAAAGTCAGTATAGACTTATAGAGTGTGTTGATTTACTTTTTTCTTTTTCTTTGTATTTTCTTCTTTTTTTCATATGGTAACTGATATTTTATTTTTTTCTTATTATATTCTTTTTTTTTTTTTGGTAACTGATATAGTGGGCTGGCAAATCTGTTCGCAAAACACATGCAACTTCTGTTCTCAGCTCAAGGCCAATCAAAGATGAAATACGGAAATAACATCTCAGAAGTACAACTGAAACCTGCAGGCCTCAAATCTGCCCTATGTCAGTCCACCTGTCTTGTGAAGTAGCATTATTGACAGCAAAGGGACCACAAGAGTTAAAAACAGGAGCAATAGCATAGCAATTTCTGCCTTATTTCCCTATCCTGTTTAGACAACAGGACCTGACTGCCTGCTTTTGAGAAAACAGCAAACTGGAGATAAGGCAAACTCAAGATCAGGTGCTTGCTTGCATCTGAGAAGTCATCTTAAGGAGGTCTTGATATTATTGTTGACCAAGATACTAAACTGACACTTTAACAAATTATCTGTTTTCAACTGTTCGAACATGCACTGTTAGATTTCAGAGTTAGTGAACAAGAAGCCATAAACATTCTTGTGACACAAATTAATCGTTTCATATGCTGTGTTCATAGATTCAAATAACAGTATTTGTTTATGGTTGGTTCAGATTCAAGCTTATCTTCAAAACCAGACTACAATGTTCTCTTTTATTTATTTAATTCTTACACAGAAAACTTATTTGGAACATAATTTTTCTCAACATTCTGCATTCTGCAATATTTTCCCAGAATCAGAAAAAAAATCCCATGGCTAATTCTTTTTCTCTTCTGAACTCAAGAGCAGAGGTCCTATTTTTGTTCACAGCTCACAAACAAAATGATAGCTTTCAAACCTTGACATTTAAGCATAGAAGGGTTAAGTTTTACTTCTGTTCTGGTATCACTTGATTTTTCTGTCCAAGACTCACTCTAGCTTTTCTAAAATGTGAAGTCCATCTGTAGATCATTATAATATTTGATGTTGTTATTACTAATTATTTCAATAAATTGTACAGTGTTGCTCTGAACGTTTCATAATGCAAACTATTCTTTTCAGCTACTTTTGCATTTATGTTGCTTCTTCACTTTCTATAAGTCCTATAACTACATCATGGTTTCTAAAGTGTGTCATTTGCCCTATGTAGACAGAGGTTCACTCAGTTTAGCATGAAATTTGCTTGATCTTGATAAAATTATTACAGCTAGTATAAAATTACATCTGACTTTCAAGTTCCATCTGGGAGATGTGAAAACTTGTTTTAATTTTTTTTTTTCAGCCTAGCTGCAGATAAAGACTTTTTATATTCCTCCTAAATTTTCTTCTTCCTTTTTCTTCTCCCTATCCTCCTTCTCCATCACACCTGACTATGGCAAAGGTGTACCTGGAAGTGCAATAGGAAAACCACTTGAATAAGCACATACAAACCTGTCAACAAGGACACAGACCCCTCTCATAGTTCATTAGCTGTTGCCTTAGCCCTGCAATACCACCCCTGTAAACCAACACTACGTGCTACAACCCAATTAATGTTCTTTAAATAATTTCTTCCTTCTTTCCTCTTCTAGCATGTCAACTCCTTTCATTCCTCATTCTTTTTCAGTTAAAGCATGTAGCAGCAGTGACCACCTTTCCAGTGGTCTCTACTGTAATTCCCCATTATGCCACAATTATGCCTAATTAAGTCTTCTACTTTCTTCTACCATATGCTGAACATTCATTTGATGGGACAAAAGATGATGTAAGGCTCAGTCAGCAAAAGATGCTTATTCACACAGAAGTCAGACACACAGACAAATGTCAGAAAAATAGATTAGATAGAAAAATAGCAAATATTTCTTGTCTAATATTTTAAAAATAACAAAAAAAAACCCACCTGGAGAAAACTTATTTATAAATACCACAACTGTGAGGTTTAGAAGTTGAAACCTCCTGTTACTTCAGCATAATACAGAGCACATTCTTCTGCCTCTCAGAGAGCTCTGCACAGTTCTCAGCCTGATCTTCCC
The DNA here is from genome assembly GCA_024734555.1 of Trochalopteron elliotii. Lineage (NCBI taxonomy): Eukaryota > Metazoa > Chordata > Aves > Passeriformes > Leiothrichidae > Trochalopteron > Trochalopteron elliotii. The sequence goes on along the minus strand of JANPWX010000108.1, from coordinate 125,696 downwards.
GATCTTTACATTTGTGCTGCTAATCGGGCATGTTTCTTATGTTTATCATTCATTCTCCTTAGCAACCAAGGTACAAGAAAAGGAAGGAAATCTAATATAGATATGTTCATTGAAGATTCCCTAAAAAAAGATTAATAGTAGTTTTGTAGTACCAACTGCACTGAATTAAGGCTAACTCTTGGCATTGCATTTTTCTTTCTGAGTGTCATATCTTTAAGTCATGCTCTTCAGAGGCAATTTGGAGATCATTCTCACAGCAGAAATAAAGAAGGAAGCACTCATTCTCTTTGCTTCTGAGGAGCACAAAAAAAGATAAACCTTACTAAAGCAATTGGAAACAAAAAAAAAATTAGCAAATTTTCACAATCTTTAAATATTTTGGCTTACCTTGAGCTTTTGAGAGACACATTGATTTTTTTTTTCAGAGGGTTAGATACACTGCTAGTCTCCATTTCTTTCTTGTTTTGGGTTTCAATCGAATAGTTCCAAGAGTCATGGATACAGTCATGGAAAGAGATGTATGGAGAATGAAAATAAAAAGATCAAGTCCAGGACTCAAAAAGCTAGAATAAAGCCAATAAAATATGGTCTTATGGTCACCAGGATTACTTTTAAGGTTAACCTTAAGGAACTTTAGGGCAATCTTATTACAGTTGTCTGGGTAAGAAAAGGTATGTAAGTGGAAGACCATATGCTCTTTATGCACAGCTTTAACTTTTGTTTGACTTTCCCCATTCCATTGTTACTATTCAACTTCTAACTGTCCCTCTTCTATGAACAACTGCCTGGAGACAGTCAGAGAGGTGTTTGTTCTTTGAGTGCCCTGCACATTTCTGTGTGTGACCCTGGATGAAAGGTAAGAAGTGGGGAGAAAGAGGAAAGAGAGGGAAAAAAAGCCCATCTCTTAATGTGTCCTTCAATATTTCCATATGTTTGCTTAACACTACAATGTGGGTAGAACAAGTAGTGTTGAACTGTTCTCAGTGCTGTCAGAGAACAAGCATATTCACAGGCAATTAGAGGATAGTAGCTGGCATCCTACACATCTGTATTCTACTTGACATTGCACTAATTTACTCATTAAACCAAAGCCTAGAAAAATAGGTTTGCAGTCAAACTAGGCAGCAAGGACTCACTGATAGTAGTAAATAGTTGGAATTTTTCTCAAAAAACCCTTGTACTGAAATCCAGACTGCTGCTAAAGATAAGCTTGTTTTTAAGTGTGGGTTAAAAGGGAATCACTGAGTGGTAGAGAAGTACAAAGAATATTATGCAGAGTAACACCATTTTCTAAGAAGGGGAACCATGTACATCTTGAGAGGTTCAGTTCATTAGATTCCCTAATCCTTGTTTTTGCATGGAAAAATAATTTGACCTGACATTACTTGGCACATAACAAATGTAGTATTTTCACTCACAAAGTCTTGTTGCAAACAAGAGCCCTAGCTCTTTTAAACATCTAAACCTGCAGAATGTCTGTGGAAAGCATCCAAAGGCACAGCAATCAAAAGCCTCCACTGTGCAGAGGGCTCTGATGCAGAGACATCCTGCAGAGGCACTTCACTTCTCAAACATATTTTGAAGTACCATATAGCTTTTTCCTAACATAAAATCAGGAAAAAAAGGCAATGGAAGATCAGTAGCACATCTATAACATGATGGATTCATAGCCCTACTTTCCTCAGAGCAAAGGAACACCCTGATCTGCAGTTCTTGTGGCTAACTTGCTGTCCGAGTAACCAGAGAGAAATTCATCTCTTTTAATTTTAGCAATCTAGCCTAACCTCCAATCTTTCTTAGATATCTGTCACCTTAGGCTCCCTTCATACATTTATTTGCCAATAAATATCACAAATAAATATCACAAATGCCCATTTTAGAGGAATATGGACGATTCTTTGGAAATGCTGTTTTATCCTCTTTGATACACAGTGTTTAACTAAGACTTTGAAGTCTAACTTCTAGACATTAAAGCTAGAACTGATGAATCTCTCCCTAATTAATGGAGAGAGTGCAGAAACTCCAGAGGGTAATTCAACCCATCTATTTTAAATGCCTATTTAGAGAAGAGAGGAAACCACTTCTCCCCATTAACTATGTAGGGAGCCAAGTTAACTTGCTTAACCAGACACTTAGCTTTTGGACAGCAAAAGTTGCTAAGAAGAATTACAACCCAAGTGTTCTACAGCCCAAAAGGGGATTTCTTTTGATCCCTTCAAATCCCAGCAAAACCCCTCATAAAGCTTGTTTATTCAGACTTTACAGAAGAGTCATGATTTAGCTCTCTGTCAGTGAAACAAATATAATTCAGGGATGCCTTTTTTCCAGACAAGGGAAAACAACTCCAAGCTAAATACCACTTCTAAGGTCTACTAGGTCATCTTCAGCCCCTGGATCAATACATAGATGGAATACAATTGCAAAGGTCACATTGAAAAATTCCCTCTCCATGAAAAAATTCAGTATGGAAAAAAAGGTAACTTACACAATTCTTATTCAAGGGCACTACTTTAATGCACTTTCATGTTAGCAAATATAATTCTTCTATGAGTGATCAGAATCTTTTAGGTTGAAGTGCAAAGTACTGAAGGAAACAATTTATTTTCAAATTCTGTTCATAGCTGGAATTCCAAAGTGATTTAACTGACTTCATTTGTACAATATTTTACAGCACTCAGACCTTCCAAAGGGACACTGTGCTATTGTTTTCTTACATCAAGAAAAGACAGATAATTTTATGTTGTCATTAACTCAATAATGGCCAATTACCAGCCTAAAGAATGTAGTAACCTTAAATACAAATTCAAGATGCAGAACATCATTAAATTCCAGGAAAAACTCTTCATTACAGTATAGAAAAGTCAATCTTTGAGAAGGGGCTTTTAACTTTTCCTGTCAGTGTGCTTTTGGTCCCTCAAAAATAAAGATGATGATTCTGTGTAAGTGAATTATTTTGCTTTTTTGAAGAAAACTGGCTTGAGAAAAAAATCCCTGGGAGGATAATGGAAACCTGTGAAATTAATAGGCACTCACTAACCCTCATAAAGCCTGAAATAAACACACTTGATCTCCCAGATCCAGGACATTCTGGGATACCATACTTGATCCCTGAATTAACACAACAGAAAACAGGTTTCATGCATATAATACTTTTTAGTAAGTAAAGCCATCCAGCCAGGTTTTTATGTAAGATTTTCTTGCAAACTCCATTACATAAATATAGTATTACAGATATTAGAGAGAAAGCATCACATGGTAGTCAGTCTAAACTTTCTGTAATAGCCAGTCAAGTTTCCACTTCAGAAGTATTTGAGATGTTTATAACATTGGTATTTTAGTATACCTTGAATTCTGATTTTTTATGAGGATTCTTAATCCAGACTCAGTTTTAATGTCCTCAAGTGCATTGCAGCTTCTACATTTTAAAAGTTAAAATGTGCATGAAAACATATAGCCTTCTGTCTATTAAAAAAAAAAATCCCCAAAAAAAGAGTGATAGGCATTTTTCCAAAATAGCTATGCTCTGATTTTTTTCTTTTTTGGACACAGGGAGCTTATTAATTATGCTTTTAATGCTAATTTTCTTGATTTAGTGGGAAAAAAAAAAACTTAGAAAAGTAGGTGCTATGTAGAGAGAACACATACTGCTCAAAAAGGTAGTTAACCCTTTCCTCTAATGCTCATTCAAAATGTCAATTTCAGCTTGATCTTAATGCCAGCCACAAGCAAAACTATGAGTTACTGTTGCTTATTCTTGCGGATAATCTCGAGGAACTGAGTCAACTGCTAGTGATTGCCAGCACATGGGAACATCTTGTACACGGAAGCATCTTATAGCCACGGCAGACAGAACAAAATGTATCTGGTTTTACGGGTGGGAAACCACAAGGGATTATTTTGAACCAGTCGACTGCTTTTCCTTTCATGAAGTGCTAAAGAAACATGTCCCAGAGTATGTTCCAGAAGGTCTCACCTGAAATGCTATGTCCATGGAATTTCACCTGTGAGGAAACAGCTAGTGCTGCACCTCTCTCAAAAGGCAGCAGCATGGAAAGTGCCTCCACTCGGTAAAGATGGTGAGTGTGTTCTTTCACACTTGAAGGGTGAGCTTCTGCAAGAGGAGACTAGATCTGGCAAGCAATCAGTTTTTCTCAGGGGGTGACTATTAGAAGAAAAAAAAAATTAGCCTTTGTGGGAGACTTCTCTTGGCTGAAATAGTACCTAAAAAAATTTGGGCTCACCTTGTATATGACAGTGTTTTGGAAAACATTTGGGTAAAAGGGTCCTTATTAATACAGCCTAACTAGGTAAATGGTAAGTACCTTTTTTATTACAGAAAGGAAGGAAACAACATTGAACCTGTTCACAAAGTGTGTGATATAGAGATTTTGACCTTCAGTGAATCTTTGAAAAGTAATGTGTAAGGAATGATTTCTCCAAAGAGTTTTCTATTTTCACTATTTTACATAGTGAGTGCAGAACTTCTTTTAATGTGCTGCTTAACCAGGAAAGAAAATCATATGATTTTTTTTTTATTATAATACCTTTTCAGCTGCCCATCAATTGTCTTTTTCTGGCTAAACAGAAAGCATAAATACTTTATCTCAAAATCCTTTGCCCCTGCATGTAAGACTGATCACATCCAAATAGAATGCAAAACCTGACATGATGTCAACTTGAAGTGAGTTGTTTACAAGCACAAAATCCCTAGTACTAAGTCAGCTAAGCAGCTCAGGTTTATGTTAAAGGGATCTGCACACCACACTGTCTGAATTTCTCTTCTTCCATCTGGAAAACTCACCTACTGCCAGTCTATAGAGCGCATGTTCTTTCTCATGTAAAGAGACATAGGCATTGCATCAGGAACACCTCTAGATAAACCACTGTAGTGAAAACAATTATTTCCTTATAGACTGTCTTCACTGTTTCCGTTGTATGCTTTGGGAAAAAAACAAACAAACAAAAACCAAACAAAAAAACCCCCACACACAACAACAAACTCCACAACAAAATACATTTTAATGATACAATTAAATACTTTATTCTTTATTGTGGCTGTAAGAAGATTTTACAGAAGTATCCAGAATGATCACTAGCAAACACCAAAAAATCTAAAAAAAAAAATCCTACTCAAAAAAGACTGCATTTTTTCCTACTAAGTACATTAAACTGTCTTAGTTTCATGGAAAAGCATTTCTTCCTGTGTTAACTTTTTTCCTGTGATAGAAATTGTGTCCTAACTCAATGTGTGAGTGCTTAGCATCTCTGAAAGCCAGGTCATTCCTCTTAATATCCTTTAGACACTGTTTTCTGAGACTGTCGTCTCCTAAGTAATTCCTACTTGTATGCTTATGAGAGTAGAACAGAGAAGGGATTCTATTTCCATCACTGTAAAACATCCCTGGAGAAACTGAAATGCAGCCTGTACCCACTGAGCATATTTTGATGTTTGTAATATGCCCTGGTGTATGCTGGAAGACCCAGAAGAAGCTATTACTGAGGCAAAAGTTCCTCTGGGTCTTTTGCTGCATATATACAGCTTTGGTAAAGTTTCAAACCTTGTAGCTTTTAATGGTTTAAAACATTCCCTGGAGGGCATATATTGATGTAGGTATACTCAGGGGGGAATGGCTTCAAACAGGCTAGCTGTTCCACTGTTGCTCTGTCCTAAGTCCAGAATCATTAATGTGATAGGTAGGAGGGTTTGGACAGTTACTCCACACTTTCTGTGACTTAAAAGCACCTTTCTTTGTTCAAAGGAGGAGGGGATTGTGCAGCATCAGAGTTCTGTATGAGGTGAAAGCAATGTCAAGACATATATGATCAAAAATAATTCAGCAGATATGAATGGAGAATATTTTTACCAAAATACTTTTAGAATTATTATTATTACTATTAAAAAAAATTATCAGCAAAATCTAATTGGAAATTTCAAAATACAGAGAAAAAAATCAAATCGTTTTGAAGGCAGAGCAACTTATTGCTACATATTTCTCATCTAAAGCCTTTCAGCTACCACTCGATGTTACTCTCACTGCTTCACTATGTTCAAGTGCCTTGAATACCTTCAAGCTGTGGAGGACACCAAACATAACACCAGCAAATTCTCTACCTCTTAACTGAGCTCTCCAGCTACCAGGCAATTATACAAATAGTGAAGAATGGCATCCCCAAGCCTGCTGGGTTTTTGGAGGAGAGAGATTTTAAAAAACCTCGTTTCTCTGAATGAATAGGTACAGAACCCTCGCATACTACAATGGTTTTATAAAGGAACACCTGAGAAAATGAGGCATGTGTGTGCACAGATGCTGCAACACATACAAGGAGAAAGATTTGGAAAACAAGTACTTAGAAACAGTATATCAGTAAGAATTCCCAGGATTCTTTTTTGTCCTAGATTTCTTGTCAGAATGTAAATTTACCTTGTTATTCCCTTTCCAGCTATGACGCAATTGCATGACCCAGCACACTGGCTCCAGTTCTGCTCATATCTTTGAGGAAAACATGTTACTCTCCCTTCCAAGTGGTACAGAGCTCAAAATAAAAATAAAATAGATAAATTACATTTCATCCTAATCAGATCATTGAACATGGATGCTTCAAGTTACTTTTGGGAGTGCAAGAGTTATGGATTTTCCAGTGCACCTGGCACAAAGTGCCTACGGTGTATAAGATGCATAAACAATGACAGGTACATAAGGAGAGAGAAGTGGGATGGTTAAATGAGAATATATGTAGTAACTAGGTACAAAAAATATGACCAAGAGAGACCAAGACTCCCCTCCCAATAAGTTAAAGGGAAAACTAAATAAGACAAGAATATAGAAGAGAAAGCATATTATTTTCTACACCACTGTTTTGACTCATACAAGTATACACCAGAGTTTCCAAATAAAGAAAAGGAAATTTTGATGATTGAAGTATCAAAAGAGGAATTGCTGGAACAGATCAATAAATAAAAGATCAATGTATCTCAAGAATGGGATGTGATTTGTTCAAGACTTCCAAAGCAATTTAAGATTAATCAAAAGAAATCCACAATTATGCAGTTTCCCATTGAAATAAGTTAATATACTGAACCACATAGGACAGCAGTGATCTTCATGTAACTCCTGAGAGAAACTGAGAAAGGATTCAGCTTCATACATATACTACTGCAGAAATAATTGAGGAGCCAATTAAAAGCAAAAGTGCTATATATGTGCATAAAGTTAGAAGCCTTAATGCCCTGTATATGTCTTTAACCTATTAGTATTCTTTTGTCATGTTAATAAATAGCAGATAAGAAAGAACTGGCAGATACAAGTTTTCTGGACTTCCAAAAAGCCTTTGAGAATGCTTCCCATAATAGGCTATTAGAGAAACTAAGTAATCACAGGATGAGAAGTAAAGCATTGTCATTGACTAGAAATCAACTACGAAAAGGAGAACACAGAAGCAGAATGCATTTATTAGTGGTCACTGCTCCATGTGGATAAAGGTTAACAGCAGGGTGCCCTCAGGTTCTTTACAAAGGATGAAAGTGTTTAATCTATTTATTAATCATCTAGAAATGGGACTAACAGTAAGATGGAAATGTTTACAACAGACACAACAAGTCTTAGATTAATTAAGGCCAAAACAGGCCAAGGAGCTTTTAGGTTGCTTAAAAGAGCTCAGTGAAAGGGGAAACAATGGCAGATGGAATGCAGCACTGCCAAGCCTAATAGAAGCACAGGGGAAAGAACCATATGAAGTACTTCATCTAGAATTAAAAAGCCAGTATGGCCACTGAAGTGGGGGAAGACCCTCTTGATAAGCACAGATCAATGAAAATACTTTTCTGGCACCAATCTCAATCTAAAATAGACATATTGTTGAGAAAGAAAAGAGAAAGAGAAGAGTACTGGCATAAAGGCTACAAAGGCTGAGATTTATTTTTTTTTAAGGGTGAAGTCTGGAACCTTTAAATGAAGAGGTTAAAAAGACATTATGAATAAATAAATTCAAATCACAAATTAAGTAAGTTATATAATTACTTAACTCTCTTCATAAGACAAATAAAGACAAATAAAGCATATTTAAAGCAGACAACTGTTTTTCAGTATTATTTAAATACAAGATATTTAAATACAAACCCATCTCTGCATTTGATGTTGCCAAGTTGAAAGGTAACACCATTTTAATGAAGGACTTTTTGATTTTTCTGTGAATTTATTATACATAAAAGTTCCTCACAGTACTCTGTTCAGTACAGCAGGCCAGAATCAAACCAACACAAACAATAAATGAAAAGTCCAGCTACCTCTACAGTTACCATCTTCGATTTCACAGGCACACAGCTTATTCTTATCCCAACTTCTATACAGCATAAATCACTCTTTTCAGCTGCAGGTATTCAGTCATGGATACTCATCTTTTATTCCCCCTTTTAGAAAATTGTCCTTCTTAGTACAGAATATTACTACATCAAAGACCCACAGTCAAACTTAGAAGTCAGTTTGGCAGATAGCTTAAGGAAAGAAAAAGAGAAAAGGCTGGGTAGTGATGAACAATAAAGGGAAAAGGATAGCTATATCCTAAAGGATGTTTTCAATAGACATCTTTACTACTGGTGGGCACAAGTTAGAAATACATTTAGGACAACCCTTGGTGCATCAAAACAGGAAGTGTGGCCTGTACCAGTGTCCTTTAGATAGTTAAAGCAAAAGTAATGTGTCTACCAGAAGCAGCTGCTAATAGCAATATCTTAATGAGTGAAGACTTGATACATGAGTCCTTTTTGCCAAGAATCACAGGTAACACCCATATTGTAACGCGTTAGAGATGTAGGAAACTCTTGCATTACAGCAGATGTACAGACATTCTCATTTATATGGACAAAATACAAATACAATCCTTCTCTGTCAAACAAGAAACTGCACTTAAATGCCTTCATTGGTCAGTAGCCATTGATACAGCCCAAAAACTGTATGTGAAAGGAGCAAAGAGGCAACAGATCCCTCTGCTAGTATTTCAATATATTCAAAATTATATTTTCCTGGGTTTGATTACTGGTTTAGCTATACCCCTTTAATATAATTCTTATAAATTTTATCATCTCCTTCTACCCTTGTCTCCACTTCAATCTAACAGTTTGCCACTAGATATATTAAAAAAAAAAAAGAGGAGCTACACAAAAAGATCAGCAAAAACTTTTACTCAATTTACTCAAAAATTTTACTCAATTATTAGAAAGAGCCAATAGATTTAACACATGAAACTGCAAGAACCAGATTTTGATGAAATTTTGGTGTAGTTGCTACACATTAAGGGAAAATTAAGATTTTGAACACCCTTTTAAGTACCTTTGAAAGTGAAATTTATCTCTAACAGTAAGATCTCATGTATGAAAATACGCTAATAGAAAAGAATATGGAAGAGTATTTTATTGAATCATAAGCATGATAAATTGACTACTGCCCTAATGTGAATTAAGAAGAAACTTCACAAACAAACAATTTTCTGGGCTGGTGTAAAATTCATTTTACCTTCCAAGCGTATTCCCAGAGCAGACCACTGAGCAGTGTAGTGTGTCAATTCCTACAGCCTGCTTGCCAAAAAACACATTCTTTTCAGTTTTGTGATTCTTCAGTATCAGCTCCTTCAGGCTTCAGGGTAAAGCGACATGAATATAACCTGAGATACATTTGACTGAAATCTTATGTGAAGATGTTTTCTGTCTAGTCTCATGCCGACCTTAGCTAAACATCTGCAGTTTTGGCTGTCTGCCATTCTGACTGCTTTCCCTGCTGGCTGGGCAATGTCTTGTCTCTGCTGCTTGGTCTCTCTTGCAGTTCCTGGTCAGGTCAGTAACATCTGGTGGTGTAGAAAGTGCGGATCACCTGGCAGGTATTCCCCTCATGTTTTGATCAATCACACACACTGATACTACTTCAGCCAACTATTTCTTTATCCATTTTTTGCTCGGTCAGTATATCACTTTTCTTGACTCCTTTTATCCCTACTCAGGTCTCAAGCTGGAGAAAAAGTAAGAAAGCTTCTTGATGGTTACCAAAGGCTAAAAACATTAAAAACCCCAGAGATCATCAGGAACATTGTTACTATTAGAATATGACCTCTAGAAGAACTAATTTTCTTCCTACAAGGCCATTAAATTTACTCAATATATGGCATGAATTGTCAGGGTTCAAAAGCAATTACCTGTAATTACTGGGCATATTGCAATAAAAATACCTAAATAATAAAAACTGGAAAGGTAGTAGTTCCAAATATCAGTAGTAGCAAATATTCTATGAGCAGAGAAATACTCTTCCAATGTCCTATTTTCTTATGAACTGCACAGTACTTTCTAATCATTCAAAGAAAAAAGGTTTACTCTGTGAGGAAAAATAACATCAATCCATAGCATAGAAACACCTTTGTCTTGTATGCTGAACAAATCCAAAGAAAATGAAGCCTTCGCATTTATATAGAAATTGAAATAATTAAAAAAGGAAAATCAGCTACTTAGGCATAGCAGCACAACTAATTTCCTGCATAACTAATTGACAGTTCAGTGGTTACCTAAAATCTAGCCTGAACACTGCATCGTAGTCTTTTTTTATTTTAGCAGGAAACAAGAAAATACATCAGAATATTGTGAGGACAGTATTGTATGAAGACAGGACAGACTAGTTTCAGTGCTGCCATTTTCCCTCTCAAAAATTTTTCCTTTTCATGTTTACTTAGATACTTTTGCACCATTCTGAAATGAAAAACTCTAGAATTGCCATAAAGAAGCACTGACAGTTATGTTCAGCCTTATGTTTGTGTGTTGGGAAGGTGCTCTGAAATCCACGGTGAGGACAGAGGCAGACCAAAAATGCAGCAGAGCTGCAGTGGTTCTGCTGCACAGAGGCTTGGCAGATGCACAGAGGAAAGCATAGAGCAAAAATCTGCATCACCTTCATAGGCATGCCAACAGAAGATAGAAGAAAAAAAAAAAAATTAAAAAGGTTAATACACGATCACTGCTGCCATGATTGTATAGAGTCAGGTGCAGTGAATCATTTCAGCAATTTGGCTCAGGGCCTTGAGATGCAGTCCTAAAGAAACTGCTGAGATACTTTGGGAATTCTCTCCAGGTTGAATTTCAGCCTCTTTAACTAGAACTATATGAATATTAACAAGGAGTGTGGCTCTGTAGAGACACTGTAAACTGAAACTGTGCCAAGAGCCTGGTACCCACATTGTATGTGCTTCGTCAGTTTTACTTTGGGCTAGCCCTACTCCTTTTTAGGGACTGCACATCCCTTAGAGCCCGCAGATCACCATGCCTTTGCTTTCAGCACACAGCAATGCAGTTTGTGTAGTGAGTCAAGGAGCAGTGAGAATGGCAGTGGGAGTGAGTGGCAAGTTTCAAAAGCACACCCCAGACCTGAACTGAAATGCTGATGGAGACAGCCTGAGGGCAGCTTGCCTGTACACAGCTCAGGCACTTGTGATTTGTGCTGCCCAGTGTGTACAGACTCTGTAAGAAATAAATAGTTGCCTTTTAACTCTATTAAGACACAAAGTCAAGAACAGAGTAGGAAGCAGGACCAGCCCTTTAAACAGTATCACTGTTGCATCTCATGGTGCACCTGCATGTTACAGATCCCTGCACTGCTGAATTACTGTAATATTTGAGTTTCCCAGTAGTGCCTTTACTTGCAGGAAAAAAAAACAAACAAAAAGCAAAACAAACAAATGAAAGAAAAAAACCTCTAAAGGGTTTCAGGTCTTTTGCTTCTCTTTCTAACATATCAGAAAATCATTTCAAACTTCTCTGTATTAATACATAATTTACCCTGTACTCAGGAGTACAATTTTAGAGGAACCCTCCCCCCCAAAAAAAAAAAGCTTACTGATATTCACAGCTATGACATTCCTTCCTGTGAGCTACTGATCTTCCCTACCAGTTAAGAATTTGGTTAAATTCTGAGATGCAAATATTTTCTGCAAGCTTCAAAACATATTTCCTCCTCCTGCAGATCTAAACAACTATAAAAGAAGAAAAAGATCTCTTCCATCCCAAATTTCTATTGACTCTCTTCAAATCAGACCTATATTAAAAACTACTGAGTATAAAACCCAAAAAAACATGCTGTGAATATTTACTTTCATACTATCATTCAAAGAGGATTGTTTCTGTAACAATTAGAAAGAAACAAAATACCAGAAACTAAAAAAAAAAGTTTCAAAGAAATATTTTGGAAGTCACTGTAATTCATGCTTATATTGCACAAGTTGACATCATTCTCCTCTTTCCAGAAAAAATATAAAAATCACATTATACAACAGTAATAAAAACTTGATCTCAGAGATAATCATAGTGATCAAAATATGCTGGTCTTAAAAAAAATCCCACACATAAGCACAACAATAAAATTTCACGTAATGTGCAAACAGAGAAGCAGAAACAAAAACAATCTAAAATATTCCACAAAGGGTCTCCACAAATGCATTGTGAAGACCAATGTAAAATAGGATTAGTGGGCATCCCAACAATAGATGCATGTGTATTCTACTTTTACTGTGGAACTTTTCTGAAGTACTGATGAAAGAAAGAAAATACCCCAAGTAATTTAAAACAAAGAAAGCAAACAAATTCTGAAAAAAAAGAATACCATTTACAAACAATTGTTACATTTTCCTGTACTTCCCAGTTTTCCATAATTCATTACTTTTCAGATTTCCATAGGACTCTACTGCAGGACTGTCCTAGGCTCTCCAGAATGCTTGATCCTACATCAATAATTTCCTTATTCCACTTCCTTTAAGACATATACATATATACACACACACACACACACACACACACATATATGTGTGTATCAAACCCGTAATTTTTATTTAAGATGAGTCATTGTTAAAATTACTACCTTTTTTATGAGTGTTGAAGTGTACCACAGACCAAAACTTCCATTATGTAATCAATTCTTTAACTTACACTTAAATTTTAGCTGTATTTATGCCAGCATAAATACAGAGTGTCTTTGCACCGATCAAAGCATCTTCTCTGGATTTTAACTAGCAATACTATTGGTCATTATTTCTCCTTTTAACCCTGGTGGATGACCTATACTCTTGGCTGGAAAAGGCAAATAATTTTGCTTTGTTTTCTTCAAGGTTTTCCTCTCCCTGGATAGCTGAAAAACTTAAGCTTATAATATTTTTCTACAGCAGTGCCTGAAAAATCAATAGAATAAGAGAACACAATCAAGATCAAGTATAACAACAAAGAAAAGGGAAGAAAACATCAATCCCACAACAATAACAAATTAGTAATGTCAGTCAAAGACAGGAAAATGAGCATTTAAAGCACTCTGAATATTGTTTTTTGTAGCAAAGTTTGTAAAGCAAATCTGTCTGAGTCGAACTGTCCTTCTGAATTCATATGTTTGAGTTTTAAATGTATCATGTTCCTCCTCTCAAAACAGTATTACCTTCAAGAAAAGCCATTAATTTCGATGGAGTTAGTCCTGGTTTATGTCACTGTGGATTGCTGACTAAAGAAAATTGGCCTATATTTACAAGTGAAAATAAAATAATATTTTAAATTAATGTCTGTCATACAGAGATTGCCTTGCAGTACATTTACTCTGTTCTGGTCCCAGGAATTAATCTCAGTACCTAGATTTTAAAAAGCTGTTTTTACATCAATGATTTAATTTTATTAATATAGCAAGGTTGCAACAAAAAAAAAGAGTGCATTTATAAGATTCAGCTTTAACAATTATGAGATTTAAATAGAGACAAAAGAAACCATAATGCACTTCTAACTGAATTGGAATATAAAACAGGAAGCCTCATTTCCTGAACTCCAGTGCTATACTATATCTTGTTAGCTAAACTCAGCTCATAATAGGGGTCATTTCCCCAAGGATTGTTACATCAGAAAGCATAAATGAAAAAAATAAAAGTAAAAGCACAAAAATTGTTTCTACTTTCAGTATAATTTGGGTAATATTTCAAATGTATCTTGTTCAGAAACTCCTACCTCTTCATAATACTGGTCCAAGTTCTGTCTGGTTCTCTGCAGAAATATTACACCAAGACTTTAACTCCAGAGCAGAACAGGAGTGGAAATGAACATCTCTCATCTCTGGATGCATGAAGAATTTTAAAAGCCATCCCAGGGGACCTTGGCTATGTTTTTGACTTGCTTCCCTTTTTTAAGTGCAGAACCTCAAGCCAGTGGAATCCAATCCTCATATACCCTCAGCCCTGGCCCTGCTCCAGGGCAGAGCTTCTAAGCTCCAGGCAGGCAGCACATGCTGGGGCACCCCCACACACAGGATATGTTGTGAGCTTCTCATACTTGTTTCTTCCTGCAAAAAAACTTGCTAGTAATAAAAACTGAACAGTCTCTCATTAAAGCACTGTACTGCAATATTTACAGCTTGAACATAGTGTGAAAGGAAAAATATGAAAGGATGGGTTTATACCTCTAGAGGTATAAAATTTGCAATATCCCAAAACAGATGCACTTGGGATACTTTGCTAAATAATAAAAAAGGCCAGTAAATGAGGTTCTGATGACATGGATCTTTTCCCACTGATTACACTGATTTCCTGGCTTTAACATAGCTAGAATCAGTACAGACACATCCACTGGGAAACCATCAGAAACTTGCTTAAGGAGTTTACTAACAATCAGTATTCTAAATAGACATTACAATAATACTGCTCTTCAAATCCTTCAGAGATTTTAATCTTTACCAAAGCATGGATTTGGGATTCTTTGTAGATGCTTTTATTATAAAGATTACAACTGACATACATAATTTTATTGCCATTGTTTTGCTAATATATGCTGGAATTTATATTTCTCTTATATTTTAAAAATAATTTACTTTTGAAGCATGATGTACTACACCAGATGTCACCACAGTCAGTTGCATAGTAAGTTGTAAGTCTTTCATACACAGGAATTTTTACTTCCAGCTATGAAGTATGTGTTCATTATCCTAAAGCTCTTCTATACAGAAATCCAGTTTCAACAAATATATATGAAGGCAATGTTAAGAGTATTCACATAAAATGTGCATGCAATTTTTGTGGGTATATGTTTTTAAATATATATACTTGTATTATTTATTCTCAATATAAATAGCCTAAACACAAATTGGATTTTTCATTTGCCATTTTGTTGTTGTTCTACAAGGTGGGTTTTATTTTAAAGAACGCCTGTTTTTTTAATCCAGTGCGTGTGTATACAAATACAAAAATTTGTCTCAGCAGAGATGGTTTTAGTGCCTTTGAAAATGTAACTCTAAGAGTGAAAAAAATACCCCTCTAAATGAAGTTACACTAGTAAAATATTATATTTTCTTGACGCATGAGCACAACAAATCAACAAATAGGAGTTAAGAATATACTTTCCACACCAAAAAAGCTTTTCCATCTGGTATACTGTTCATCATGAAAAATAAGTTTACATTAATAAATTTTTATATTTATGATCTTACATTTAGTTGTCTATTACTACACACAGAGGTCTCTGAGACATATAATTAACTTACTATAGATTTTAAGTTGCTTAAGAATTGCTCAAGTTCTCCCTTGAAATCCAAGTATTTATATAAATAAATATGTCTCATAAAAGTTTTTTTTTTTTTGAGAAGAGCCTGTAAGTGTAAGCCCCTAAATACAGAGAGCAAGCTAACCAACATAGAGCAGTGATCAGCAAATCATCAATCAGCAAACTCTGGAAACTCTCTTATTCCCCTAAAAGAATTAATAAAATGAGATTTTTTTTTCCTAAGTATCTCATCTTTTTCCCATCCTCTTAATAAAGAATGCCCTCTGATTCTGGATTGCTAATATCTTTAAAATGTAATAAAGATACTTCATTATGATGCTTAACAGAGATGAAGTCTGTTGACAGGCCCAAGATACCATTTACATAAGTGTTCAGGCAAATTGAAGGCAACATCTAATCTAACATGCAGAGGATCAACAAGAATTAAACATGTATTTAAAAAGCACTCTAGATATCACACTTCCTCCATGGAAAATATCTCCTAAAAGCTGCAATGTATTGCACATTCCAAAATGCAAACATAATACGATTTACTATTTTCCCCCTTTTAAAAATTTTATAATGAATACCTTTGAAAATATAATGTCTTAATAATGAAATTACCTAAATCACAACATTTAAAAAATCATTAAAAGACCAATATCATACACTAAAAGAGAAAATTTGGACCTTTTTTAATTTCCAATCTGTCCAACCATTTCCTTCTAATTTCACTGAAGTGATTTAAAACATCCAGAATGATTCCCAAGCTCCTGAGAACTTCTAAAAACCTAGACTGAAACATATTGTTTGCTCGTAACTTCAGATCATCTTTACTGTTGTTTTTAATCACAAGGTTTTCTTCTAAAGATGAAGCATCTGAATCAGCTCTCAGAATCAATATATATTAAAGGTGATAATTTCCATCGGGCTCTCAAAGACACTTCAAAGGACCAAAATATTCATATACACCTGCAGAAGTTCGTCACTTTAGCATTTATCATCACCATTGATCCCAACATTTCGTTGCATTCAATCAGTGCTTCAAAGGGTCATAGCAGATTGTTCCATTAAAGGCTTTAGGCCAATCTTGTATCAAACACAGCTTTCAACACGTGTCTATCAGTTTTGATGAAGGAGAGGAGACGAGATGAGATGAGATGAAGAGTGGGAGAGTATCAAGTGTTGATCAGCTTCGCTTCAGAGCCACTTACATCATGCCCTATTCTTTTTGTCATTATGGACTGGGAGCTAGTTGGATGTAGCTCTTCAGCATGCACGTTCTAAAGGAGAAATTCACATATACCTACCCTGTTTGCAAACAAGGTCAATTCACAAATCCAAAAAGAAACCTGGTCTTTATTTTATTTTACATATCTCCAAATTAATCAAATCTCTCTACAAGCCAGAATATGTCTCCAGTGCCTCACTATGTTTTTTTCATCTAACTGATTGATGCTGTAAAGGAAATCAAGCTCACATACATTCTCACTTAGAGATGTTTGCTCTACAGTTCTGACAAGAGAAAAGTACAGTGAAGAGTACATAGAAAAGTACAGTATGCTTACTGTAGCAAAGAGGCATTAATGTGTTTCTTGAGTGAGGGAATTTGAGTAATTGGGAGTTTCCTCGGATTTGGACTAAGGGACGAAATTCTCATACACAGACATTCCACCCCCCGCCCCCACAAAAAAATCCACCTTCCTTGTAAAGAGAGAAAGGAGAATAAGAGAAATAATCTCTAGCAGACCTACCTGCAAAAATGTCTATTAAGAAGATGACCCACAATTGTTATTGTCTAGTTTTTCAACAGAAATAACAACCAGAAAAGTCATATGTAGAAGATTTTGGTCTCCTCTCTCAAAAAAAAGTGATGAAAATGCAGTTATGTCATGCAAGGCCCTTTGCCGTTCGCATCCCTAAGATGCAGACTACATAACTCACACATCCTTCAGCAACAGAATACAGAAATTATAGAAGTGAAATAGACTTGTGATTTCACTAGGTTGTTGTAGGACAGCACAAGTAGCAGGAATTTACAAACTTTTTCACAGTTAAATTTTGCATATGAACATAATTTCATCCAAACTTAATTTTTATATCAAAAGCACTTTGTTAGGATTCATAATATGACTTTTGAGATCAACAGTGGGTAGAAGTGTTTGTGTCTGATACAAAATTACAGTATGTCCTCTTTAGAGACAATAGACATAAAATAAGTATTTTAGGGCATAATCTATCTGACCTATTTTAGATACCCACTTCACCGTGAACTGACTTAGACTCCAGAATTACCTATGTATCTCCACAGACTACAAAGAGAATCTAAACTTTTATATTTTTTGTGAATATCCATAATGGATAGCTAGCTTTTTTCCTTTTTGTCATATGGATTACTTTGTTTTTCTATCTTTTGGGGTGTTATGACTGATATTTATCAAGTAGTCAGATTTAAGAATTCAGCTTCTAAGTTATTTTTTCCCTTTTAGACAATTCACATATCTAAATACATTATGGATCTTAGTTCAAGACTGAAGTTATAAAATTACTACGTATAGACAAACTGATTTTTAGGCAGGATAAGTGATAGAACTATAATTTGCAATTTGATTACCTTTCCCAGAAGAACCTGAAATGAAGAAGCAAGATTGTCACAGTCTCTGCACGGTGCATGTGAAGCACACTGCTTGATGTAAAGAGAACAAATGAACAAAGTGAAATTGAGGGCAGAGCCATGAGGTCCACAGCTATGTGACATCAATACCATGAAACATTAAATGGTGGTTACTGTATTAGGGGGGAATCCACTTGAACTACTCTGTGCTAGTAATCTGCAGTCCTTTTTTTTTCCTAAATCAGGAATGATGTACCCATTGACACTACGAATGGGATGAGTATCTCAGTGATCAACTAGATGCAAACTTTTAAAAGTTAAGTGGGGTTAATGCACTTCTGGAAAGAACACCCTGGGGAATTTCTCTTTTAGGAGTGAAGAGACCTGACCCCGATCCAAGTAAAGCATTTAAGCAATTGAATGACCACAAGCATGTGCATAGTCTTCCCTGAGTGCAGTACCATTCATCTAGCTCTAAATAGGAGACCGAGACAGACTGTTGGATCAGGATTTTAGGCCAAAATACGAATCACTTAGCACACAGTCAGTGCTGCTGCTTGAATTACACCAATACTACAAGAAGAGTTATACTAAATTCACCCACATATTTGCCTTAAACTAGTTTTGAAAAACAATTAAATATTTCCTTTAAAAAAATCCCACTTGAACAAGTAATATCAAAACCCGTAAAACTGTGCAAACATCAATTCACACAGTCACATTAGTTTCACAGCATTTTATACCAAAGTTTTAAAAAGTATAAACATTTTAGTATTATGTATTTTTTTAGTACAGCATAGTATTAATTTTAAAAAAGAGCTTTAAAACAAATAATTATATTTCAAGAGATTCAGAAAAGGCACTAGTTCAGTAACTAATGTGGGGATTTTTCTTGTTTGTATTAGACCACAAGTACAGATCTTCAAAGTTTAATTTGCCTGGGTTTCTTCTGATTAGCTTAGGTATCACTCTTGCATAAAGCTATCACTGTATAACTATGCGATTACGATGTGCAACTGAAATATCTAACTTTGTGGCAGATGCTGCTCTATGTGATCTTTTGTAACTGAAGAGTTCTTTTATCATTTGAGCTTTTGAGTTTGTATTTCTCATCTGCTCTTTTCTGCCAGCTTAACAGAGATTTTAAATCAAAACCTAATTAGACTACATATGCTGTTTAGGAAAAAGTTCTTAGGAAAGTAATGATTCATACAGGCTTTGATATTTCCAGATAACATCTAAGAAGAAATGTGATTTTAATTGTTTTAAATAACTTCCAGTCACCCTCTTACTCAAATAAAAGTAGTTGAGCACAGTTCTTTGATCAAAAAAAATTCTTCAGTAACAGAAATATAAACTCTATATTCCTATCAACTATACCATCTATGCTTAATGATGAAAGCCTCTATTAACACACACTTTTCAACTAAGTAGTATTATAACTCCAGTATTCTATTACATATTTTTGATACCAATACCATATCTTCAAATCAGAAGTTATCAAATGGCACTTAATTCCTGAAAAACAAAAATCTGTGTGTACATGTTGATCACCTAGGATGTCAGCCAAAGTTTTCTTTTTAGCAATGTTGATATAAGAAGAGTTAGTATCTTTTTATTTTTCCTCTTTGATATTCTATGAGGGAAAATGAATTATTTTAATGTTGTTTTAATTATAATGCATTACCTGAATAATACTTTTCAATATTTTAACTATTGTTAAGAAAGCCCACATTTTAAACATTCTCAACTTGCACTAGGTTAAGGAAACCTGTGTCAAAAATGATGACTGGTATCTTGTTCAAACATTAATAAACACATTTGCCAGGAAAGCCCTGGCCTCTGACACTTAATCACAAAGATGTGAGCTCTATCTTTAAAATATATATATATATATATACACATATATTAAAAGCATTTATATTTTTATGTCCTACTTAGTTATTTGACCCAGTTCTTAATCAGAAGTAGCCAGAATTTTCTTTTATTCCACAGAGCGATTGCCTGCTGCCTTAAGAATAAAAGCTTGAGTATTTCCCCTGATAGAAGGCTGACAAGTCATAATGAGGAACTGTGTCTTCCAACACCAAGCCAATACAGTTTCTGCTAATTGTCTGAATACTGTGCTGTGACACACTGCATATGAAAATGACTTTCTGTAAACCAAGAAATTATACATGTTTCCAAGACAAATCCCTGGAAATATAAACACATTTATAATAGGCAATAACAAGATTTCATAAACCTTTTTTGAGAATCTAAATTAAATTTCAAACAGAAAAACACAAGTGTGAATCCAGACTTCCAGTTACTCTGTTACTTTATTGAGTCAGTAAAGCTACAGCAATTTGTTTACCATCTAGTTGAATATGTAATACATTCAGATATTTCTCTTGTTTACTGTTTAGCCATTACTAATATGTGACTATCGAGACAAGGAAACAATATATAGAGACAGCAGACTTTAAGAAGGGTTTATAAGAAATAAGTTGGAGACAGATTTATAGCAAGATAACACTGATATCCCAAGCTTCTAAACAACACATAAAGTCTACTGACATACAAACAATATAAAAGGCATATGCATTTTCATTGATACCATCAAAAATAGTGGTTTTCTAAATGTTAAAAATTGTCTGCATTTTCTACAAAAATTTTCAAAATTCCCAATGCAACTCAATAAAAGTAAAATGGTAAGACCTTAATTACAGGACAGCACACTTAAAAAAAAAACAACAAAACAAAACCTGAGTATACTTATATATTAAAACTGAAACTCACCACACAGAATAGCTAAATGTGATCTATAAGTCAAACAACTCCTGTCTACAAACTTCTGTAATATAAAGCAATTAATTAAAAATATTCTTCAGAGACCAGGGACATGTAGTGGAAGACAGAATATTTTGAAAGTATAATTCATCTTCTTCTAGTTTCAGACAAAAGATTGAAAACATAAAGTCTGAGGTTTATATATTGTACATCAAAGGCATTTTTGATATGTACTATTTGTTATCACCAACAGTACTTTCTGGAAAGGCATAACTTGCTGAGAAACCCACCATAATCTTCACACTTTACTGTGAGAACTGTATGAGTTGAGGATGGTGTATGGTCTTAGGGCAAGTTGGACAAGGGGGAAGCAACACCCAATTGCAAGTTTATGCTTGACTGTTATTCAGAGTAAATTTTATTATTGTTTATCATCATCTATAATTGGTCAACTGAATGAAAATCTTTTTTTTTCTGTGAACAAAGCTGCCCTCCAAGAATGCTAAAGACATCTTAAATACAAACAGACTAGTTAACAAGCCTTTTGTGGTATTGAGGCAGGGCTTACATACATGATTATTGAGTAAAGGCAGTATTCTTAGCACTTTGTTTGAAAGAAAAAGCAGGTCACCACATAACCTATGACACCCACCACATAATGCGTACCTAAACCACATAGCTAGATGTCAAGTTATCTTCTATTCTGATGTTTTACCTAATTAGCTAAATTAGCTAAATATCCAACATGCAAAAGAAATAATATTTACTTACACAGACATACAGAGAAAAGAATGTCCTGATTGAGTTTTATAAATGAAATACATATAAAACACCAGAAAGCCCAGAAAAATATTGCAACAGTCACAAAGTATTCGAGTTTCAAGTTTCACCTCTACACTCTTCAGGGCAGCCCAAGCACAAGCACATGAACACACAGGTCAGATCACTGGACGTGCTATCCACTTGGCTCTCACAACCACCCGCATGAACCAAAAGGCTTCAGAGGGACCCAGACCCACCAAATCAAGGCACGGGGGCAGAGAGCGGCATCTCCTCTGCCTGGCCACAGGCTCTGTGTGCTCTGTCTTGCAGAACCTTGGACAGCGGTCCTCTGGCCCTCCCCTCAGCCCAGCCCAGCTCAGCCCAGCCCAGCTCAGCCCAGCCCAGCTCAGCTCAACCCAGCCCCGCGGCTGACCCCACTGACCCCATGGGCATCTGCACCGCCCACCAGATTCCCTGGAGAAAGGGAAAACACTCTAAGCTGCACCCATGGTTTGGGTTTTTTTCCTTTCCACTTCTGAAGCATCTTTCATTTTTAACACAGATTGGTTGGCCAAATTCTCAAAACATAAAGAAATATCATCTGGCACTCAGAACTGCAGAAATGTAGGTCGCTGGCATTTGTCTAGTTCAATAAAGTTTCACACAATCATTTTAATATCAACAACGTTTTCTCTATCATTAAAAAAGTATTTCTCTTTATTGGGTGTGTGAAGGGAAAATGGTTAAACAGCATAAATTTGCTGTTCTGTTCATTTTCAACACCTTTTACACCCTGATATCATGTAGAGCAACTGAGCACTTTGTGGTAAAGTTCAAACTAAACTGTGATACAAAAAAAATCACTTTAAGCATGTAAATGCTGATCATATCGCAGCATGGAATAGTAGGTCAATTCCTAATTATAGAGCAACTGAAATGACAAAGATTTCCTTACAGCAATAGATATCTATTTACATTTTGATACCCTTTTTCACTTATCCAATTCACTGTGGAAATAAAATATGTTTACATTATCAGTAACTGAGTACACAGTATATATACAATGAGTGTGTACACACAGCTTGCAATTTAAAAACAGTTGAGTCAACACTTCTGGTGAATCTACCTTACTTTTGTCAGGTCTAGAAAGAAAAAAATAAATACAGCAACTTTCCTACTTTATCCAATTAGATAGCAGCTTATTTCAGCTTCTAGAGGGACTCTGGATCCATTTTTGTGGTAAATATATGTGCAAATTATACTAAGTTATTGGTGAATGGGATTTTTAGGCATAGGCTGTTACCATGAAATGATTTCAGAAGGCCCTGCCAAAGTTACAGAGCACAGAGGTACTGCCAGGCCTCTTATTTAGAGCAGCGGTTCACGTGCACTGTTGTGTTCCACTGCTAAAGCAGAATTTGGTTCAGACTGGTTAGTGCTACAGTAGCTGAGATAACTTAGTTCAGGGCAGAAACATCCACCACCTACCAAGTATTCAGACAGGGGGAAAAAGCATGCAGTTAGCTTTTTTAGGCACCAAGGACAACTCTTCTGCCCTGTCTTGAGAGATAGGCCAACTAATCTTGTTCAAAAGTAAAGAGAAGGCAACAACTACAAGAGCCAAAGTGGGACCTTCTGCCTTCTAGCAAAGGAAAGAAAAAACTCTGGATCTCCCTGAGCCGTCAGCAGTGGTACCAAAGGAAACAGCCGCAGCTAACCAAAACGCTGTCACCAACAGTTCCCAACCAAGGGCCACTGCGGTGCCCGTCAACAGACACTCTTGCCCTCCAGCTTTCCTCAGCTCCACAGATTTTGGTAGAGCGCCTGAAAACACCGTTCCGCTCCCACTCCCGAGGAGGCCCGGCGCCGCACCGCTCTGCCGCCCGTCCAGCACCGCTAGCCCCGGGGCCGAGCGCCCGACGGAACCTACCCGGAGCCTCCGGTGCCCGCCCCTGGCCCCGCGGGGGGACGAACCGCCCGTCCCCGGGCACCGCGGCCACCTGCCCGCCCAGGGCCGGCGGCCAGGGCAGCGCCGTCGGGCAGCCCCGACCCCGGTCGCCGCTCCGGGCCCCGCTCATTGTCATGCAGACCCTGTCGCTGCCTGCCGCCAAGTCGCATCCCAGCCCGCTGGAAGCCGGCAGCCGAGCCGAAGCCAATCGCATATTCATGAGAAGGGGGAAATCCAGCGTTACTCTCCCAGAGGACCGAGGATCACTTCTTTTTGCGTTTTCTCAAGCTTCCCCCTCTCTCTTCCTGTCTTTTAAAAATGCGCTAAGGGGGGCACCCCGGCCGATACCCTCCGCAGCATCGCCTGCACCGTGAGAACCGCGGCCGCCGGCGCCAGGGGCAGAGACCGAAGCAGGCACAACAGGGTCCACGGCAGCCACAACAGCCGAGAGAGGCACGCCAGCCCGACAGCCAGGGACAGGAAACACAGCAGGGGCTCCTACCTTACAATCCTCAGGACACGATTTCACCGAGTACTCATCCGACTGTAAATATTTCTGGAGCATAACCTCAAACTCTTCGTATTTCTCCTGAGCGTGCTGGTCGTAGCGCTGGTAAGCCTGGACGCACTGGCTGCAGGAGCCTTCCCCCTTCAGCACCACATCCAGACTGCAGTTCAAAGTGTCCGGATTGGACAACCCGGCGAACAACTCCCAAAGTGTGTAGGAATTACAAAAGGAAAGGTAAAAATCCGTCAGGTCCCAGCCGGGCGCCGGGCTCTGCCCCGTGTTCTGCCCCGACCCCCCTCGCCGCCGGCACACCGCCTCCGCGTCGCCCACGCTGAAGCACTGCCCGGACGAGGAGCCCGGGGGGGGGCACGTCTCCAGGGGCCTGGCGGTGGAGTTCCCCAGGAAAGCAGCCTTGCTGTGCCGGGGCTCGGTGCCGTTGGTGCGGCTGCCGCGGCTGCTGCCGCCGCTGCTACCGGGGGAGGGCGGGAGGGAGGGCGAGGGGGGGGCGAGGAGCCGGGGCGCGGGGGGCGCCGGCTCCCCCATGCCCGCCAGCAGCTCCGGCTCCGCGGGATCCGGCTTCTCGGGCGGCGGCTGCTCCTTCTCTCCGGTCCCCGTGAATTTGGCCTCGGCGCAGAACCACAAGTGATCAGAGAGCAGGACCGTGAAAAACAAGAGCGATGCCAGGGACAGTCGCCATTTCTGAGCCCTCTCTGAATCCGTGAAGGGTTTCTCGTTCTCCCGGGGTGCGAACCAGATTTTTAAGCCGTCATCATACTGCCGACTACACATCCAAGCACCCCTGGTCATATTTTGGGAACGCACAGCCCTGGCCGACTCCACCGTGAGGGCTCCTTTGCCGGTGTCACCACAATATGCATTGACTTAAAAGATTGGGGGGATTTTCTTGCCTGCCTTCCCTTCTCTCGCTCGCTTGCTCTCCCTCTCTCTCTCTTCCACTCTCCCCCTTCTCTCTTTCTCTTTTTTCTTTTTCTTTCTTTCTCTTTTTCTTTCTCTCTTTCTTTCTTCTTTCTTTTTCTTCCTCCGAGATATTGCTGGTTTTCGCAGGTGGCTCTGCCTTGGTCTCACCACACGAAACAGCCCCAGTCCATCCAACGCGGAGTGCCGTGGAGAAGATAAGAGCAATAACGCAGAGAGAGGAGGAGGAAGGAGAGGAGATGGTGGTGGTGGTGGTGGTGGTAGTGGTGGTGATAGTTGGTGGTGGCGGGGCTGCGCGACTGGTCCTTTCCCCCTCTCACCCAGGCATGGTCAGATCGCAGCTCCCCATCTCCCTCCTGAGAAAAGCCCACTGCCCCCGGACAACCGCATGCCGCGTCCCCCGCTGCCGACGGACGGCTACGGGAGGGCTCCTCGCCTCCTCTTCCTCCCTGCCGCCGCTGCTCCTCTTCCTCAGCCCCGAGCCGCGGCACAGATGCCTGCACCGCTGTCTGTCTGTTTCTTCTCTCCCCGCTCCGCTCTAACTGGAGAGACGCTGCTGCAGGGCTCCCGGAGCGCTGCCGAGGATGCTGAAGAGGAGGAGGAGGAAGAGGAAGAGGAGGAGGAGGCTGCCGGGGCCGCCGCCGCTGCTGGTGACAATGGGCTGCGGCTGCCGCCGCTGCTGCCGCCGGGCGCGGTGTCCCCGGGCGCACGGGGCGGAACTGCCTGGCTGGGGGCCCCCGATGGGCACAGGCATCTTGGGCCCCTGGGCTAAGTTGCCGCCATCTTCGTCCTGGAGAAACACTTTTTTGGGGGGAGCTCTGTCTTTTGCGTCATCTCCTCCCGCGCCGAGATCGCTCTATCCTGGCGCATTGGCAGCAGCAGCAACTCTGCCTCCTCCTGCCTGAGGAGGAGGACGTGGGAGATGCACTGGGGACCACATGGACCCTCCAAAGCGCTTCCTCGATGCAACTCTTTCTACTCATGTCGTCGAAGGGACTGCTCAGCACTACTGTCCAGCCCTCTCTCCTTCAGGGTCTCCTTCCTTTTGTGGCCATGAAACACCATGTCCACGCAGGATGGTGGCTGGAGAGGTCTGTCTCCGTGTCTGTCCTTGTCATAGCAAATCACAAATGGCAGATGACACTACAGGCTCTGCATCCTGGACAGTTTTGGCCACACAGTTAAATGCTTGAACACAGTTGGCTGTCTCTCAGTCAGAGAGCTGTAAAGCAAAATGACCATAAACCCCAAGCTGTTTCTCCAAGAGAAGCTTTGCAAAACCCTGGGTAAATACTGCCTGTATGTTTCCCTGTTTAGATATCACTGCTTAGAGAGAAAGACAGAGAGGCCAGGCTTAGTGCTCCTCCTAGGATGATTAAATCACCTAAGGTGATGATCTCCACTTGGGCCCACGACAGAGATTCAAACACTTTCTGTTCCGAACCATCATGGTTTCTTTGCTCAAATAAACTTACTCTTTGGACACTCCGAAGTGTCTCTTCCTCCTTTCTTCTGGCTCACTTATGCACCTTAATGTAACAGCAACAGAAACACTTGGATGCCACACAAGACAAGAGAAAGTTCCAACTAGAGGTTGAACATGAACAGATGAAGACCTGGTGTTCACCTCGAGAGAGACATCAGGTATTTTATCGGGCCATAGGATAACCAAGATGTGTATTTTAATTTCTCCACTGGACTGGCAGAAGGTTTAGAAACCATCTTTTTCCTTGTTCCAGGGGCTTTCTCTATCCTGGGGGAATGATAATTGTCCTTGAAAAATGTGTACAATTTATTGCAAAAGGTGGCTTTGGCCCATTTTTTGGTTAAAGAAAGCTATTTTTCTTAACAAACGTGATCTGTAAACTAGTACAGCTTGCTGATGGTTCTTGAATTCAGCTTCAAAAAATGTAATGGGAAAAGACCTGACACTAAACCATAACAAAGGAGAACATAACTTGTACCTTATCTGACTGCAGCTGTCATTAACAGAAGGGTGATCTTACCAAGGAATGTGCTGGAATTTCTGTCACTTTGAGCAATAAATCAAGGCTGGATGTCCTTCAAAAGAAAATGGTAAAGTTCAGACAGAAGATGCAGACCTGAGGTATGAATTGCGGAGCAAGGTTCTATGCCCTGTGTTATGCTGGGGGTCAAAGCGCATTATCATAATGGTTTCATCTGGCCTTACAAGATGTGAGTCAAATACTACAGCAAGCAGAAGTTATCTGTGGATATTTTTTTTTTCAGTAGGGTATTTAAAGACACAGAAAAAGTGTTAATATTGTAAGGAAAGGTCTACAGTACTCAAATTTCAAAAAGTACTCAAACAGTGCAAAGAATGTGTTTTTGCAATTTTCAGTCAATCAGCTCATGATGTCTTCTAATGGTACATTATTAATTTTGGTCTTGGAGCTATGATTGGACTGATTTGACATATACTGGGTTTTGTACTGAATTTGCCTTTTTGTAATGCTTTCTGGTTTGGGACAAGACTGTGACCAAGCTTTTAAAAAGCATTCAGGACATCTTTACTACTCTAAAATGTAACATCATTTATTTATTTACATTTTGCTAGTTTGATTATGTATTTATTTTAGAATAAAGGGGCTGAAGAAGAAATACAGGACAAAAAAAAAAAAAGAAAAAAGAAAAAAAAAGAAAACCCAAACCAAACCAAAAACAACTGGGATAAGCAACAGATTCCTGACATCAGGTCTGAGATTTTCAAAATGTACTCTCCTAAGATATGTGGCAGTGATGGTGTAATTATTCTGTGTCTGACAGACAAACATGAGATGAAGAAAGTTGGCTTTGAAGTCCACACCTGACAAAGAGGCTTTATATACATACATACATACATACATACATACATACATACATACATACATACATACATACATACATACATACATACATATATAATGTTTCCCTTTTGTCCTGTTGGGAAAATGAAAGGATAACAGGCAGTTTTGCAATCCACAATGAAATTATAAAAGTTCTTTATCTCCATAGTGGAACTTCAAGAATTGGTAATGAAAACATGCTGGTATTCAGATCTCCTTTGAAACTTAATATAAAAATGAATTCCTAAGTCTTTGCTCCTCTTTTTACACTTGTCTAAGATCAAAGCAAATATACTCAAGTTCAGTATGCTAGGATGGTTTAGATATACTTAACTTCTTAAAAAAAAAATTTAATTTTCATGTAATGTAATATTTTCACACATTTCCGAACTCTGGAAAAATAGAGCGAGAGTTCTTTTTCAGCACCTAGAAATAAACTATAGTAAGACATTTGGTATTTCCAAAATGAGCATGTCCTTGCTTTTCCAGTGACAGTTTTCTGTAACAGAGAACATGTCATGCAGAACTGTTGTTTCACCTCTTCTGTTTCACCCAAAGCCCCATTCACTCTCCACCTAGCACGGTGCATAACTTGCAACTTAGTTGCAGTAGCTGGCTCATGATGGATCTGAACAGATGCAGTTCAGTTCTCTGGTGCCCCTTAGTGTTAGGTCTTGGAGCTCAAGGGAAAAAATAAGGCTATAAAATGGTATCTGAAAATCAAGCAGCTGCATGCAGTGAGGGAAAGGATTTGAAGTATACACTGTAGATGCTTTCTTTCAAAGTTCCTTCAAAATTGTGTAACCATAAATCTGATCTAAATAACAGCATTTTATTTGAAATAGTTTAGTGAATTATGTGAATGGGAAGAAAACTGAAAAACTTTCCTCTAAAATATCGCTACAGAAATATGTTCCCTAAATAGTCATCATTCTTCCTAAATAACTCTAGTGGTACAAAATGCTTCACTTTGAAATTACATATTTTATTGGGGATATTTATTACTTGTGTTTCAAAGCGTGGCAAGTGTGAGGAACTCAGGGAATCCTGTCTCCCTAGCTGGTGGAGTCACCAGATGTTTCACAGATGGATCTCCTTAAAGTAATGAGGTTCAGTGTCATCCCTGCCACACTGTGCTTTAATCAATACAATCAGGGCTGATGTTCTTTAATTCTTTGACTCATAATACATAAGACAACTGATTTATTGAGCACTACGGACAAAGTCTAATAGGATGAGCATGCACGAATTCAAGGTACTTGGAGCTATTGTTAAACCTACATACCATGTGTTTTCTTTGTCAAAATACCTTAGTTTAACAAGCAGAAATATTTATTGATGTAGCACATTAATGGTAAAAAACACTTTTCAAATAGAAGGCTTTGCTGTTCCAATGTAAACGTTCTTATTTTTTTACCAAATATCATGCAAACAGTAATTTCCTGCATAATTCTCTTTGTTGATTACAAAATTGTAACATCAAAAGAGCAGTATATAGGTCTTTCAGATGATTTTAAGAGGTTTGAGAGACACGTCTTTGTAATGTATATTCTTTATGTAAGAAAAAACTTATTTTGTAATTGCTAAGCAGCATTTCTTTTTGTAAAAGGCTGGGTTTTTTTAAGAAACTAGATTTCATTTTATTTTGGGGTTGATTGGTCCTACTAATAGAAGCAGTTTTTGCAAAAATTATTAACAGAAATACTCAGTTTAACCTTTGCACTGGAGGCTCATCCACCACTTTTAGTGCCAAGCAAAAATAATCAGGCCCTTTACTAGTACCTCTTAGTAATTTTTTAACAGTTTTAACTATTTGCCTTTGAGAGTAATATTTATACATTCTTTGTAGGCAAAATGATATGTCATTTATGTGGTTTAACACCCTCGGAGTTGTTTAGTTTTTGTTTTATTTCAATATCTTACAACAAATTTTGGGTATTACATTAGCCATCACCTGGGAACTGGATCAGAGATTTGATTATCTCAGTCCATTTGATAAGAATAATATCCATGATGGTTGTAAGATATAAAGAAGTTAAGAATACTGAAGAATCAATTTTTTTTCTCATCACATTCCTAATGTCTTAGTTTCCTATTCAGTGTTTTTCAGAAAACTCAATTTTTTGTGAGAAAGCTTCAGGCATCTGGGCCTGATTACTCCTTAGCAGTACCAAATTTATGTTAATGTTATCAGAAGTTTCTAATTCTTGTTCGAACAGCATTAATGCAGATTTTAAGATTCTTCCCTTCTCCTTTGTTCACACTTTCCGCATTACCTTCGATTTCCTCTCTTTGGCTTGATTTCTTTAAAGCTTTTCTTACCAAACTAGAGAATTAACCATCACACAGCAAGTTATAAAAGTTTGTCCAACTAGATTTTAAAAGGCTGTGCAGTACAAACTTCGAAGACAGTGAGGTCAATGATTGAATTATCTTGCAGATGTTTTTGTGGTATCCTATGAGACTTCTTGTTAGAGAATGAGAACATATTTTTGTTTGTTGACATTTTCAGCCATGGAACAATGAATAGATAGCATAGGGAGTCTGATAACGTCTCTCCAAAAATTGTAGGTCACCTTTATCATGGCATCTTTATAATGAGAGCTCAGCCATAATATTATGTCCAGTGGGTATATTTGGGCATGATCTGAAACGAGCTAAAACTATTCTTCATTAAGTGAAGCCATCAAAATGTGAAATATAACTTTTGCACATGACTGCAGCAGGAAGAAGATAATATAAATGTCTCACACAAATTAGCCTATGCCTGTTAGAGTAAGGTCTGATCCAAAGCATGCTGAGATCAAGGGAAAGATTGCAGTGGGATTTTAAACCAAGCATGTAGAAAGAAAGCAGAGAGAAGAATAAAGATTCCCCCCATATGAGGATGGAAGGAAAAGGATTGAAAGCACCACCAAAAGGTAGATTATGGCTTTTAAAATATTTTTCCTTATTTCCCTCTCTTATTAATTGTATACATTTGCTGTCTTCTAATAGATGTAATACCCTCACTATGTGATTAGTGTCAGACATCAAAGACATCTTTTTCATCTTTTCTCCTTGGTTACCTTATAGGTATCCTGTCTCTTCCTTGTGTCAAAATTCAACTCATAGGAAAGAGATAATATTTGAATTTTCTTAGAAATTCTCTTTTATAATCTTCTTCTTGAATAAGAATATCTGTGATTCGTGTAGAAGGTTTTAGGTTTTGATTAATCAGTCAAATAGTTTTACTTTGCTCTCTCTTACTGTTATGGAAAGAAAAAAGTACTTTTAGAGACAACCTCACTGTTTCATTTACAGTCTGGTTTCCTCTTTATGCATGTTACTGTAGGATGTTTTGTATCAGCCTGAGTTACAACACCTGCATTAGGTAAGTTTTGTTTTCTGATGTACTGATATGATGTTTCTGTTCCAGAATTCAGACTAACTTGAATTTGTAGCCCCATGTTCATCCATGTCTGTGGTATGAAGGATGTGGAAAAAAGAAAGAACTAATTTAGAAATAATGTATGCTAGCAAGTAAACTTCTCTTTACATTTCACCACACATTTTATTCCACGTTCCTTGGAAATATGCCATCCTAGAAAACTCCTTTCAGATTGACCATATGAAAGTTTGGTAATATCTTCAAGCACTCATGGCTGCAGTGTAAATTTTATATGGATGACAGTGTGGACATGCAGAAGACATTCCTACATATGGGGGTTTCTTGTTTCACCAGAAGAAATATCCCTGCTACTAAAACATATGTAATTATCTGTAGATTTG
This sequence comes from Trochalopteron elliotii, assembly GCA_024734555.1. Classification (NCBI taxonomy): domain Eukaryota; kingdom Metazoa; phylum Chordata; class Aves; order Passeriformes; family Leiothrichidae; genus Trochalopteron; species Trochalopteron elliotii. Next base: position 94,013 of record JANPWX010000108.1, on the reverse strand, counting down.
ATATAGAGCTTGAATATAGGTTGAATAATTATCACTGTAAAACATATATAAGACATATATATATGTCTCCTAAGAATATAAACAGTATCAGCACTTTTCTTCTCATTTAGCTTTAGCTATGTAGACTTAAGCATCCAGTCAAAGCTTATCCTTTCACCATGTTATTAATAAGAAAATACAGCTACCTGCAGAACACAGCTCATTCCATCCTTAAACAGGTTTATAAGACAGGCACTCTTGTATGGCAAGCCATCTTCTGCCATCTCTTTACACTGAATATGGAAGAAATGTCCCTGATTGACTTTACATTGTTGCTGATCTAAGCTGGTTTTGGCTGAGAGTAATTTTCTTCAGAGTAGCTGGCACAGGAATTTGTTTTGGATTTGTTCTGGACACAGTGGTGATAACACTGGGATGTTTTTGTTATTCCTGCAAAGTGCTTACACGTCATCAAGGCCTCTCTCCGCGCTCCATCAACAAGGAGGCTGGGCCTTCATAAGGAGCTGGGGGTGGGCCACAACCAGGACAGCTGACCCCAGCTGACCACAGGGATATCTCAGACTATGTGGTGCCTTGCTCACCATATAAAGCTGGGGGAAGAAGGAAAGCAGGAATGTTCAGAGTGATGGTATTTGTCTTCCCAAGTCACTGGCTGTGTGTGATGGGGCCTGGCTTTCCTGGGGATGGCTGAACACCTGCTTGCCCATGGGAAGTGGTAATTGCCTTGTTTTGCTTTGCTTATGTAGGTGGCTTTTGCTTTACCTACTAAATTGTCTTTATTTCACGAGTTTTCTCACTTTTAGCCTCCTGATTCTCTCCATCATCCCACAGGAGAGGAGCGAGCTGCGTGCAGCTGAGTTGCTGGGTGGGGTTTGAACATGATACTATTGCACCCACCTTGTAATATTTAAAACACAAGCAATCATTTTAAATTAATTAGCAAGATTTCTGGCTCTGTCTTGGTGTTCTGTAAAAGATTCTTCCTGAAGGAAAAACTGCAGATGAGCGTTGAAGTACATATTTGACACTTATATTTTTTGTTCCTAGTTTTGGTTACTAGTAAAGCAGACATGAATGAACCATACATTAACAGTCATTATTTTTGGAGCCAGGTCGTATCCTTTTCCATCATAATGTAATATCCTGCCTTCTGCCAACTGGCTACAATGCCATCTGCCAGGAAGAGAGAGATAGGGTGGGTTTTTTCACTCTGCCTTCCAGGGTTATTCCCGTGAAGAAGGCATGTGACTCAAGTTGTAGGATGACTCAAGCTCTTATGGTCTTCTTGGAGCCATCCCACAATCAATTTAATGTGTCTGACCCGAAGATAAATGTCTCCTTTTGTCTGCAACATCACCAGCAATTTTCTAAACTTTGGCTTCTGTTCCATATGCCTTGCAAGAAATTCAGAGAACTGAGCACAGGCTGAAAGCAAACAGCTCCTGATATTTTAGTCTATTTCCACTCTTTAGATGAGTATGATTCTGGACATTCTCTTTTCCTCAGCATCTCTATTTATAAACAGGGGAGGCTAGAAGAATTAGGTAATGCCTGCAAAGTGCAGTTTCAAATAATATAAATGATGAATTTACTCTTGATGGGTTACTGTACAGGTCAGTATATAATGTTATTTTTTATCTCATCTAGCTCCTAAATGCTGAATATTTGTTATTGTTTCAAAGAGATTCCTCTCCATTTCTGAGTGACATACAGACCTCTGTGAATATACAAAGATTTTCTACAAGAGAGATCTCATTCAGATCATTCTCAGTCTTAGGGTAAACAATCAGTATTGCTTTTCTAATTTTCCAGTAAAATACATCACTTGATATTTGGCAATATATTAGATTTTCATTGCATTAGAGTGCTGGAAAAGAGGTACTTTATTTGCATGCTTTTATCTTGTGGGGGGAAGACAGAGAAAAGAAATGTAATTACACTGGGTGCTTTAGTCTCCTAATTAGTTTCACTGGGTCTTAGATTTAACTCTTACATTCTGTTGAAGTTCATTTTTCTTCTCTTTCCTTTTATCTTGTTCTCTTTTATTTTGTTTCTGGAGGCAGCCCCTGATGGCTGGCTGTGGCTGTGTGACACTCACTTTTCCCACAGCACCAGTGCAAATACTGCTCCCAGCCTGTTACCTAGCATATTCTGAGTCTTGCTAGGGATAGGCAGAGAGATTCTGCCTCTAAGTACCACCATTATGGTATAATTTGCTTCAAGCCACAAACAGGACTGGCCCAGGGTCAGTGGAAGTGCACTGTGTGTTGCTGAGGTAACTGCAGGCTCTCAGAATTCACAGACCATCATTTCATAAAAGGTTGGCTAGCTCTGCTGCATAAGGGCTTCATGAAACAATAAGAAAATGTTTCACAAGGGCGGTGATCTTCAGCTTCTTTCCAGAGTTCCTCTAAAAGGATACTGCAGTTTCACTGTCATTACTTTCTTTAAACATTTCTTGTTGTTTCCTAAAGCCAACAATTCCTTGAAATCCTGAATTACAGACCAGATCCCTTTTAGTAAACAAAAATGCAAAGATGAAGAGGGAGTCACCGCTTTACCTTAGATACCTAAATTAAATTAGGAATTCATTAAAGTAAGATAGCTCATCTCTGAAGTCCTTCCTTTAGTCAGTGTAGAGAGAGAGGCTCCTTTGCAGGGAACAATTTGAATTAGACCCCTTTTCCACATCACCCTGAAGAGCATCTCTCTCCTCTCTGCCCACTGGGCCCCAGGAGGGAGCTGGTTATTTTGGCTCCTAAAGTGAGGGTTAAGGCTGATCTCCAGAGTCTCTGATGTGCAGGGCACATAAATTAAAATCAGGAGAAGGTGTAGTAAGTAGTTGATAGACATACAGGATCAGGGAGGGTAAGAGTGTTATAGAAGTAAATTCGCTAAGGGATAACCAGTGGGGACATTGCAATTTGTATTGACATTACTGACACTTGGAAAAATCCTTTTGAAGAGGAAAACTACTGTTTCATTTTTTCCAAGTTTGTTTTCTTTAAAATTAAAATAAATCTTTCTGGCTGCCTTATTTATGAATGGCTGTAAAAGGTGCCTTCTTTCCTTTCAAGTCTGTACTTTCTGCTGTGGTTAGCTTGAATAAAGAGACAAATTTGGGGGTTTAGAACAGTGAAACTTGTGTTGCTCATAAAAGGTCTCAGGCCAAACCAAAATAAAGGTTCTTTGACCTGCTGGTTTTAAGTTTACCCCTAGAGTGAATACACCCTTGTCTTAAGGTATTTTAAAAGCAAAGGTGACATAGGTAGGTTAAGAAGTGACACAAAGAATGAAAAAGAAAAGTGGAATATATTTTGCTTTATAGACACAGTGATATGGAGAACTTCATGTCATATGAAGAAATTCCATCTATAAATGTGAAGTTAGGACTCAAAAATTTCAAAATTTTTGGTAGCCTTCTGTCAGAAATTTGAATTTTTAATGATAGTTTACCTACCTGTCAGATGATGAAGTTACAGATTAATAAATATTGACGTATTTTTAATATTAGGGATTTCAAAAAATTGCGATGGTAAAAGTTACCAAGATGGGGTTTTTTATGATCTTCTATGGAGGCAGAAAACCAGTCTATGTACTTTGCATAACTTCATTTCAAAGGCTTTGACATATTTCCTAGGCAACATTTTCCCTCTTTAGGTACTGGAATAGTAGAATCATATAAATTGGTGATTCTTGGGGGTAACAAACTGTTTTAATAGCTAGTTGTATTCCAAAGAAGAGTTTTCTCTTGCCAAGAAATTAGAGATAAGCTCTTTCAGGGTGCTTCAGAGCATGTAAGTTTAGCTTTCCAGTGCCAAAACTATTTCAATATGAAAATTAAAGTGTATAGTTTCACAGATGCATTTAAGAATGCTGCTCCCAGGTTAATGCACAGAATTGTACATGCCAAACCTTCTTTACCTCAAGGAGTAATCCAAACAAGAAACTTGGGAAAAATTATTTTTAAGACATTAACTGTGCCTGTTAATAAATTTTCATTGTGAAGAATGAAGAAGTATATACTTATCGTAAGCACATATAGACATCTATTCTCGGGAAGAGATGGGAAACCTGCTTTTGATTATGATCAAATATCACAACTTGTGCCACCACACATCACAAATTACAAAATATTTGAACCATTTGAAAGCAAAAATCACAAATCTAAGGTGAATTTAGGAATTTCCCTCCTTTCCACATGCATAACCATTCCAGGAAACCTTCATAGCAGGGGATTTAAATTTGTCCATCTTTTGTTTTGAGGGTTTGATGAACACATTTCCTCTTGAGAAAATATTTCCACAGGTGCTATGCATATATTGTCCAAACATACTTGATTTTAAGCAGTGGGAAAAGCAAGGGAATATAAAACTGTCATAGGATTCACTGTAGATACTCTCATATGGATTTAAGCATCCTCAGTTGTTCCTAATTTAGTAGTTCTTCAGCTCCTAAATTCCACACTTGTGCACCTAAGAGAAGCAGAAGCATTCTGTATGTAACAAAAATTGTTCTGCATTATTCTAATGCTACAGAAAGCAAATTTACAGTACAGTTTTAATATGCAAATATATATAAAAAATAAAATAGAAACAAAGTTCTGCTGATATAAACATGGGTACTCTATTACTAGATTTTTTGTCCCAGCCAAGTGATAGGCATTTTCCAAGTAGCGTCTCTGTTCTCCTTCTAAACATGGAAGAGTTATTAAGGGTGGATAATACAGAGAGAGTGCAGGCCTTATTAATATTTCAAACATTTGTATTTTCAATTATGTTCTTAATTATGAAACAAACTCAGCAACATTAAATTTGAAAGGACTGCATAATTCTTGGATGTATTTCTGTACAACTGTCTTAGTGAGACATCTGTTCAGATAAATATTTCTCAAAGCTTTCCCTTAAATCTAAGCTGGCAAGGTGGGCAGAGTATGAGCTTTGATATTAATTAAAGATTTCTGCATTAATTTACAAAAAACTAATTTCTCTAATTGTATACAGCCTGTATTTCCTGCTATGCTTTGCATGCCTTTATATAAACTAACTGTATTACCGACACTCTCTATTTTTCTCCTATAAAATGTATGTATTTGGAAAGATTAATCAAAAATACATGCTGACATCCCCATCATATTACAATGACCTGCACCTCCAGGCAATCACTCTTGCCATACATCCATTGTAATTTTATCTGCAGATTTATATCCCCTAAATATCAGACTCAAGGCTTAAAGTACTGATGGACATTTTTCGGAAAGCTTAAATGCTGAGGAATTGTAGTTTCAAACTTACCTTGAGAGTTTTCTTGTGGAAAACAGAAACATAAATTTTTTGTCAAATATCATTTAATAAATACACATGAAGAACACTGAATTTTCAAATATTTCAAACTATTTTCAAAGTATTAAGAAGACTTGATTAGTTTTAAATGAAGATCTGAGAATGCATAATTAATGCAGAATATGTGAAAGGGTACTGAAGTGGGAGAACTTATAAGGGCATGAGATGGAAAACAAAATTCTGGGGTTTTTTTATTCCATGAAAGAGTTGGAAGAAGATTTTGGGTTCTCTGTCATACTTCCTGCACCCCCCCCACTTTTTTTTTTTTTTTTTCTTTTTAAGCTATTTGTTTGTTTTATAGAAGTAATACCTTGGTTTACAGTTTCAGTAACTAGCCTAATTAATTCACTGCACTGGATCCTACTGACTTATATTGTCTCCTATTATCCACTTTTACTGGTGATAACTAGTAACCACTGGACCATTAAAGTTAAGTAAAGGCATATGGCAAAACAAAGCCAATTATTAATTAAACTGTTCTCTATGAGTTCATGCATGCATTCAGCTACTTTCCAGCAAAAACATTCACAGGCAATATAAGATGCAATAGAAAATACAGAGAAACATTAGATGGAAAGCATTCCAATTCAGGAACAGAAGCTGCATCCTGTGTCTTGTCTGAATAAACACATTTTGACAACATAAAATTTCTGAATAAACTATCAAAAGGGAACGTAGTTATTAGATAAGTATGAACAACACACATTTCAGGAGCCAATGATCAGTTAAAAATTTTAGACATGAAAAACAAATCAGGTAAATAGCATTATTTATAAAGACCTAATTACATATTAGCACTTTGTTATGGATTTTCTATCTACCCTGTCTGTTTCCACTACTTCTGTATAAATTAATCTTTTTCCTCCTTGCTGATGCAAATACATCTTACATCATTTCCGTCACATTCTCCCCTTCACACCCTGCTTTTTTTTCTAGAAACATGCTAGAATAGCAATGCTGCTTGAATAACAAGGCACTTCCATTATGTCCTCATAAAATTGGTTTGCCTGACTTTTTTTGTGACCAGAAACATTGAAATGCTCTGTAAGGATTCTGAGTAGGATACCTTGTAGTACTCTGACTTAATGCGTATAAATTGCTGAACAAAGTCTATATTAGTCAGGAGTAGTTGCAGTCACTGTGTTAGCACCTCCTTTCTTCACTTAACCAAGAATCACTGTTAAAAGATTATTTGTTGTAGAAAACATCTTCAAAATGATTCACACTCTTTACTTATTCCTTCCAAGAATTTGCTGCTCCCATTACTTGTAACAGTTTCTGCTTGGACTATGAGTACTAACTACACAGTGTATGTTTCACTGACAATTCTGGGCTGAGAATATGAAAGCTCATTGTCTACCCATCCTTTCTACTATATTCATAGTCTCCTAAAGCAGAGTATCCTTTCTCAACTGCTGGTCAGCTGGCACAGGCCCTGTAATTTCACAAAATCCATTTCACAATATTTACATGCCACCCTCTGGCCCATGAATGGCAGATATTTTGCCCACATGCAGCACATGCCCAAATCTTCAGGGTGCAAATATCACTTTGCACACAATACCTTCTCTCTGTAATGGAGATTTGCCACCCTGGAGGCAGTGCTCCACAAGTGGGAAGATGTGTGAGGCAGCACACAGGATGATCAGTGATGGGTGCAAAACATCCATGGCACGCAGTAATTTTTTTCAGGAACCTCTAGTCATCATCTGTGTCCATCCTAGTGCAGAAATGAGCTGTCATTACCTTGTGAACCTTTGTTGTCTCTGACCATCTGAAGACTTCTCTGGAAATCATCACAACCAACACTGTTTGCTATGCCAGTGAATCCCACTGCACTAGATGTCTCAAAATAGTCTACACTCCAGAGTGACATAAAAGGGAAAATCTTGGTTAAAGTCATTAACCTATCTGGCCCTTACTCCATTCTCCTTCATGACAGATGTTGCCTACTCATTACAGTTGTGAGTTCTGAAATTACTTCAGGACCATCACAGACTCTGCTCACTTCAGTTCTGATAGGCCTTGGAGACGTGTGCATTCAGTCAGGTGGATGAAGAACAGTCAGGCAGGAGAGACTTGAACAGCATGGTCCTTAGTTCTAAGCCTTGTTCTACCTCATGCTTGAGAATGCTTACAAGCTGTTGTGACAGGATCCATCGTAGCTTGACAAGATCCTTCCATAACCCCACATCTTTGATTTCTGTACTCAGACCACCTCTGCCGAGATATCTGCACATCACAGTAGGCAGCAACTTCTATTTAAAGAAAGGATTTCGCAGAAATCTGAACTATGTGTAAACTTTGCTTTAAAAAAAATCGATTTTTGGGAAGAGGAAAAAGCATGCAAGAAACCTGTACAGGTTTTGGAAAATCAATAAAAAGTAATGTGAGGGGCAGTGTATGGTGTCATTCATCTCAGTCAAGGCAGATGGCCTGAGCAGGACACCAGCAGTGTGGTAGGTACCTACTTGGTGTCACTGAGGATATATCTCTGGCACCCTTCCCAGTGAGGTGAAGCCCTCTTTGAGAAGTAGAATTCTCAGTCAGGAATAGAATTGTATATCTCATGAAGGTGCTGCCTTTCTTTCTCTGAAATTCAGTTGATGCCTTGAGCTGTTCCACCCCCTGCCATGATCACCTTCTTAAAGAAGAAGTGGTTTTTACCCCTGTACTTGACACTGGAGGGACTGCACTCAAACCCTGTGTTCAGTTTTTGGCCCTTCGTGACAAGAAAGAGAGGAGGTGCAGGAGCACATCCAAAAACATCTTAAAGGAGGTTGTAGAAAAGTAAGTGTCAGACTCTTCTTCCAAGTAACAAGTGACAGGACAGGAGGAAATGGCATTAAGTTGTACCAGGAAAGGTTTAGGTTAGGTATTAGGAAAATTTTCTTCATGGAAAGGGCAGTCAGCAATAGAAACAGGCTGCTGAGGGAAGTGACAGAGTCGCCATCCCTGGAAGTGTGAAAAGCATGTGGATGTGGCACGAGGGGACATGGTTCAGTGGTGAGTATGGCAGTGCTGGGTTAATGGTTGGACTCAATGACCTTAGAGGTCTTTTCCAGCCTTAATTATTCTAAGACAGTCTAAAAGGATTCTAAGACATGGCCAGTAGGTCATTTCATACGGGCTGCATCTCTTATTGTGAGCTGTTTTCCAGAGTTATTTCTGGCCTTTCCAGGCCAGCCTTGAGAGTAGCACTGTGGTTGGGCTAAGACCTAGAGATGGGGTAACACAACAGGTATGAGTGGAGAGGGTGGACACACAGGATAGGCTGTGACAGCAACAAAGTTCTCCAGGTGGAGATAAATTCAGGAATGACTTTTTCTAGGAACACGTGGAAGAAATGTGCTGCTGTCACACAAGCACACCGAAGCACGGTGTCATTTTGAAAGATGATGATGTCCTCAACCAGGTAGAGTGCTCCGCTGGGTTGTTTGCTTCATGTTTTGTGGTTTATCCCTGTATGAGTCAATGGGAGGTCTTCACTATTTTCACCCTTCTCTGACAGTGCTCTTGTTGCTTTTCTTTTGGAGCTGAGCAGACTAGTACAAGATTACATATCCTAGATGAAAATGCAGCACTGACTTGTATCAAGGAATTACAACGTTCTCTATCTTATTTATTGTTTCTTTGCATATGCAGTGTAATATCTTGATCATTTTGGACCACAGATGCACACTGACTTTTCTGCAGTGATAACCTGGTGCATTTCTCATGCAGTTAAGTTTTCACTTCTGTGAATTATTTGAGTATTTTTGTTCACATTCAAAATTGCATTGTTTTGCATTTGAGTTACATTAAATAGCAATTTAATATTCCTAGTAAGAAAATAGATATTTTCTACAGTGTTCAAGGAGATAATTTATTGTCAATGTTTATTGTGTTTTTCTTTGATCCTGACTGCCTATTCAACTTTATTCCTTTTAGCAAACATAAGGAAATCTTGGAGGATAGCATCAATTATGAAAAGTAACTCCTACTGTAAAATGTGTGTTGGTGAAAATAGAGACAAGTATAGTCTAACAATTGATATGGTTGTGCTTCCACACAAACAGAATTGGTCACTTCATGCAACTTTGAGTGGCTGAACAAGTACTGATGACCACCTGGAATCTAAGTCTGAATACACAACAACAGTGGAGTTGGTATGGTTATTGACATCTCAGTAGGATATAGAAAAATGATACTCAACTGCTTTCAGTTAGTCTACTGTCTCCTAACTGAACTGGAGGCTTTTCTTGTACCCATCACCAGAACCTACACATTCTGGGAGCAGCAAATTAGCTAAAACTCAAAATGTTAAAAATATATATAAATGAAAATATATAAACCCTGTATTAAACAGCATGCATCTGACTCAGCTGAATTTATTTAACAAAGCCTTTTAAATTTCATTTCAGTGACTATTCACCAAAAACATACAGAATGACACATTCTTCCTTTATATTTTTCTGGACATATGGAAGAGTGGCTTCCTCTCTGAACTCTTCATTTCTGAGCAATGCTTGAAGGCTGGGAATGAACAAACAATTTACAAACCTTAAAGAAAAGAAGTAAGGTCACTTCCATTAAGTGCTTTACCTCTACACAATCTTAGTAAAGGATGGGTTTCTACCCTTTCTATGAAAGTAGTCTCCCACTTTTTAATTATTTTAGTTTTTAAAAAATCTTCTCTTTCCTAATTATCTAAGCTCTGCAAATATATCTTCAGGATTTTTAAAGTATCTTTTTTTTTTTCAGTCATGCTCAACTGTATCACAGAAATTTCTTTTTTCACACTGAAATGCATAATTTTCCATAGCACAATTGCCCCAAAGAGTCTATAACTCCCTTGCATTTTATCTAACCAGACAGTCTGATTGATTTATCTTTTTATGAACATCAAATTATTTTCAGAATGTACAGCATCTGTACTTGTCAAGTATTAGCTCTCATTTTGGTTTCATTTAACTTCTGGAACTCCTCTAATAATACTTTCAAGTATGTCTTCAATCATGTTCAAAAACTTTCTATTTTTGCTCATTCTTTCTCTGAAATTAAAATTTTACATAGGTAAAAATCTCTACAGTTTTTACAGATGAATGATTTTTAAAGGGGAAAACATAGTAAAGGAGATTAAGTCTTCAGAGTTATGTCATTTCTGAGAGCTAAAATCCCAAGCAGGGAACTTGCATTGGTTTTATGAAGAAAAAAATGGAAATACATATTGAAAAAAATGAAAGCAAAAAGGGAAAGAAACGGACTCAGAAAGTAGCAAAATGTTTTTCATAATGAATTAGGAGCTTATGAGTGGTTTAACAAAAAAGGTTATAGCAATATATAGTATGATGGGAGAAAATTAGTTGTATTCAGAGTCATGTCATGAATGACATGACTATATTTGTATTTGTTAGTTAAGCTTAACTGTTTGAGACATCTGTTCGTGAATTTGATGGATGATGCACATTCGTTGAAAGGGACTCGGTAACTGTCTTTAGCTCTTGCTAGGAATCATGTTTGACAATTTCTATTGCAATTCCTAAGAGTGTTTTAAAATTTTGAGTTGATACTCACAATGCTTAAATAAAATTATTCTTGCAAAAGTTCATGTGTTGGAGTGGCAATTAAACACAGTAATTATTACAAAATAAAGACTTACCTAAGCTCTTGATTCACTCTTGTGTTCCATAAAAGGAGATATGTGCATATCTTTCTTTTCCCTCAGTCACATGCATAGAAATCAAGCTAAAACTGACATAATGAAAATCAAATTGTGCCAAATACAAAAAAACTAGCTGATATTATAAATTATTTAAAAATTCATTATGATTTCTGATTTTCTATCAAAACAGACAGATGGCTATAAGTTTTTTGCCTGGATATGTAAAAGTTAAATTTTATCAGGCTGACTCCTGAGTTATGATTCATTTGAAAAAATACAGAAAACACCTTACCCATGTTGATGTCTGAGCTGGTCACCTTTGGGTCTCTCCATAGTTACTGCAGAGAAATAGGCACTGGGATGGTAAAATATATCTTTTCCTGAAGCAGGTATCTGCATTAGCTTCGATAAATCACACTTTGACAGTGTTTATTTCTCCCCATTGATTGTAACTTAGTCTTCAATGGTGTGTATGGCTGTAAATGTTCCACATTGACACTAAAAAAACAATCAAATGAAAATGAATTTAATTTCAATCTGCCTAGTTAAATTATACCCCCAGTATAGCCTATTTTAGTCAATACTAGCAATAAAAGCAGAACATACATACTGATGGTTTATTTCTATAGTTTTTAATACAGAAAATGTTCAAGTACAGTCCAAATAAATGTTAACTCTGGAACATGGAACTTAACTCTTTAGAGGTATTTTATTGCAGAAGGTTTGTGTTAAGACTTCAGTGGTGTCAGGCACAATGAGCCAAGAGAAAAGAAGATATCTTTAAAAAACAAAATGCCACATGAAAATATGTGTTCTGCCCATGTTGCTCTGTCTGTAGGATTTGGGAATTTTTGTGTGTTTATTTTCTCCTTTGTGCAATTTTAAAGGAAAGTTGTGTCCAAAGATAATAATAATAAAAAAGCAATAAGCAGGATATTAACTCCACTGCACAACACAATGACGATTTTTAAAAAGTATACATTGCTTTATTCGTGGTTTGGTTTTTTTTCCATGAATATGAAACATTTTCAAATATGAAAATCTATATAAAAATCAATATCATCAATATTAATATATTTACAAAAAGATATGAAGGATAATATACTACAGAGTTCTTTTGAAAATGAAATTAACTTGTGTATTTTCATTCGTTTAAAATGGCCTTACTTTACAAAACACAAATTCTTAATTCCTAACAGTTTATTTTCTCAATATGTGAGATGTCTGACTCGTAATTCTGATTGACTGCACTACATTTAACAAATAGGTTTTAATATCTTAAAAATATCAAGATTATAGATAGCCTGACATATTTTTTGCCTTAATCATGGGAGTTGCGAATCAAATATTTCTGTGACCAAACTGACTATTCCTGCAGATCCCACATAAGTGTTCATGATGAGTCACACCAATTATTTTTTTGGTGTAAAATTTCCAGAAAATATCAGTAGATAATGAGTCCTACTTTCGTTTTCTAATTCAATTTCAGAATCAATATTTGAATAGGCATGTAACTTTTATGCCATGTTTTCTAAAATTCCTGTCTTCAGGTAGGGCAGCAATAACGACAGGTTTTCAGTTACCTTTTGCTTCTGCTGTTACCTGTTTCCAGTAAATTCCAGATTTCTGGTACTGTGTCTTTAGACACAGTATACATTATTCTGCTCAACATATGTAGAAACTAAGCTTGCAAAAGATAAGAATAAAGCAGTCTGACAAGATATGACAGATATAAAGCAAAATTATATTTTAGTCAAAATATTGCATAGTGTGTTTTTTTTCCTCAAAAGTCAGCTGAAATTTTCAGTCTTATTCCTAGTGAATCAGCATTGAATAAAATTCCAGCAAAAACATGTATTATTAAAGTATTGATAAGATGCAAGCTTTAAAAGTTCTTGAAATTCACCCAAAAATTTCTGTATCATATATTAAAATCCAGTTTGTTTTATGTAATCTGGTGCTATCAAAAGTTGTTTTAAAGTGAAGTCAATCAGAAGCATAGGATGGTGTGAGAGAAGCAATTATTTAGCTTCTCAACACTGAACTCTGTCTCTTATAGCAGGCAATCCTAAGTCTGGGATCTGAGCAATACAGAGGGATTTCTTTTTTCTTCAATTATTTAACTATTCATTAAAATGGATTTGAAGGCAAATTAAAGTTTGGAGATACGAAACACAAAGTTTGAAGATATAAAATGCATGCAAATGCTTATCTTACTGATAGACCTTCACTTTTCAACTTAGAGTATAAGTAGGCGTCATTTGATGTGTCTGGAAGGCTGAAAACCCACCTGTCAGTAAAGTACAGTTCATTATTCAACCCATGGGCAGGGAAATAATGACTGCATCTTGAACAGTCATCAGTCTCCATAGGATCAGTGTTTCTTTTTATGGGAAGGTACACGACTTTCTCCTGTTATCACAAAACTGCTCAGGCTCTGGTGTCTGTCTGTTATGACCCTGCCTGTACTTCAGAGCGGCTGGCATGGATGTTGTTTTTCAGAAGTTCCCATCCAATTGGAATTCATTAAAAAAAAAAAATAAAATTAAGCAAGAGACAAAGCTGAATTTCATATTCCAAAACCATTCCCCTGGGAAATGAGAATTCAGAAGGTATTCGCTATGATTCAATACTGACTCTCTGTTAAGCTAGAATAACACTCATAGAAGAATGCTCTTCAGTATAAATTGCTTTTGAAAGGAGCCAGTGGCCTTGTTTCTTGGGTGATAGGTCATAGAGGGGATTTTCAAAGACTTGTAACTTGTCTAGGATATCATACCATATGTTGAACTGGTCTTAGTGGTTTTGAAGATCCCACATGGCTTTATTTGCACCTATACAGAAAAGAATATTGTTGAAATATGTAATAGAAACATAGTAGAAGGATAATAATTCTAATCAAAACAGGGCAATGAATAATGTTAATAAAATGTTGAGAATAATCACTTTTTCTAATATTAAGATTTGTGAGTTTGACTCAGTGGAAAGTCTTATTTCCTATATCTAGTAAGAATCCAAAGTGTGGCTTCAAACCCCAGGAGAAATAACTAATTTCCTGAATCCTAAAAGTCTTCTAGGCTTGACATTTTCAACAAGACAAGAGATCTCCATTTTAATCTTCCCCAAGAAAATGTCTCTTAATTCAGGAGTCACTAGCTGCTACTCAGCAGTTGTGCATTAAGCCTAATGTCCCCCTCTGAGGAAAGCCCATTCCTCACAGACACAGTCTTAACCATTTTAGTCCTGATTATTATCCAAGCAGCCTTTAAATAATGACCTATAAGGAGCTGCTAGGCATTTTTGTCTTTTTTTTTTTCAATGGCAGACCTCACACAAATTCTGACAATTCATTCTTTTCTTTGGAGCAGCTTGGCCCCATCATTTCTCCAGCTTCAGCACAATGAAAACGACTTATGTGAGATGTCAAGGCTTATCTTTCAAGTAACTCCTAAATACTTCAGCACAGAAAGTAAAACATGGTGACTGATACTCTAACATCTGTTGCACATTGTCATGCATCCTGTAGTTGCTAACCAGCTAAAATGGCAGCACATTTTACAGCCAGATGTGTCAAGATTTCATTTGCTTCTTCACTGTACTTCTGGGAAATCTAAGCTACTACATCACATATACTCTAAAAGATAAGGCCAAGAGTCAAAAATTTTCTCTCTGGAGAAGACATGATGTGTACTTTGTCAAGTGCAGAGTGGATGCCTTGCTGTGAATCTCTCTTATCTAATTGAACATTCAGTTATAGAAGCATTTACTAACAATAAATGAATGAAGAGAATGCCTCAAGATGTTCCTACTTTGACGGATTATAGAGTAGAGGGGAAAAGAAGAAAAATCAGCCATCATATTTGTTTGGTCTGATGAAATCAATTTCTTGGAAAGATTTCTACACCTAATAAGAGATGTGATTCTGAACACACCATACTACACACCCACAACACCAAATATTTCATGAAATAAAATAGTTTCCTTAAGAATAATATCACAGCTGGCTCTGTTGTCTCAGCCTGATTTTTTATGCTTCAGTTTTGCACATATCATCCCTTGCCAGTGGAGATATTGTATGGTTGTTTCTAAAAAAGCCAGCTAGGACCTTCTGTCTTAAGTGAAACCCAAAGAACATATTCTATTCTATTCTATTCTATTCTATTCTATTCTATTCTATTCTATTCTATTCTATTCTATTCTATTCTATTCTATTCTATTCTATTCTATTCTATTCTATTCTATTCTATTCTATTCTATTCTATTCTATTCTATTCTATTCTATTCTATTCTATTCTATTCTATTCTATTCTATTCTATTCTATACTATACTATACTATACTATACTATACTATACTATACTATACTATACTATACTGTATGTTTCTTCCTTTACGAAAGTTCTTCCAGTACTTGTTTACCCCATCAGAAATAATGAGACAATTTCTGAGAGTCAGTCTAGCTGCAGTTCAAATAATTTGGTAGAAGAAACTAATAAAATTGTCCTAAAATACATGTGCACAACACCAGGAAGTATACAGAAATCTTCAGATACCTAAGCTAAGGAGAGCTGCCTTGTGGCACTTACAAATACCTAAGTGATTAAAGGACCTAATTCTCCTTTTATCACAGTGCATACTAAATGAATAAATGACTTGTCTGCTTAGACCACTTCCATAAATCCTGAGACATATAAATCTAAATATTATATTCTGATTCATTGACATGCACCTAATAAAGCTGAATTTCCATACAGGTTCAGAGAAGACACACAAAATGTGTCTTCCAGTCATGAGTTATTTTGGAGACTATTTTACAAGGAAACCTTCAATTTCCTTTTGCTATACCCTCATCCTTTCTGGTCACCTTCTTCAGAAGTCTAGATAATTCACTTCATTTCAAATGACTGTAGGATTCTTATTTTTGTTTTATCTTAAAAATACTTTTATTTATTATGATTTTTATTCTTTGATCTTCATTTTTATTTTATGATTTCTTTAATCTATCAATAGTTGTTGTTTTTTTTTTTTTTTGTGGCAGAACCACACTGATTTTTAATTTTTTTTTAAATTTTAATATTTTAAATAAAACTTGCCTTTAGACATACTATCTTATACTAAGATCCCATCAGATCTCCTAAGCTAGGTCAGGTCAGGATGGAGCAGACACCTCCAAGGAATATCTAGACCTCTTAGAAAATCTGAATCAATATATAGCACAGTACTAGAGGGCAATGTACTGCTAGAAGTATTATCTTTTATATACATTAAAAACTGATGACTTGACATTTATAAAATCCTATGACAGAAATTTTATTGATTTTTCATGCCTTGCTTTCGTATATTGCACTTACAATCTTAACATTTTTAAAACTTCGGCTGCCAAAATATGGTATTTCCTGTTGGGGCTGTGGTTTATCACGTATAATCTCTGTCCCCTCAGGGAAAGATTGCAGGGGGATCTTTGCTTCAATGCTTGGAGCACGTCCTCTCCCTCCTGCCTCACTGACTTGATGTCTGCAGGGCTGTTTCTCACATATTCTTACTCCTCTCTCCTGCTGCAACTGCGAAGGGTTTTTTGCCACTTCTTAAATCCCAGAGACGCTATTGCTGATGGGCTCAGCCTTGGCCCGTGGCAGATCCATCTTGGAGCCAGCTGGCATGAGCTTCATCAGCCATAGGGGAAGCTTCTAGAAGCTTCTGCAGAAGCCACCCCTGTAGCCCCCTTTTTATTACCAAAACCTTGGCATCCAACACAAAATCTCTTGTCTAATGTCAAATAAGTAGTAACTGACATTTGAGTACTCTAGGGTTTGCTTTGGTGATAAAATCAAAATTACAGAATTCATCTTAAGCTAGGACAGAAACTAGCTCATCTGTTTTTTACTGATTATTGTTGATCTTGCTTGCAGCAAGCCTAAACTGATTTGAAATATGGGTTATCCCTGCTTAAGCTGCGAACACAGAGACTGGCCCAAGTTACGACATTTTGGTACAGTTTCAGTGTAAGCTCATCTGTAACTGAGAAGATATAAAAATGGTTGACTTATTCTAAGATTCTCTGTCATGCAAGATTTTTCCTGTCTTAAATGCTTCATGAGAAGGCTTGCCAAAGTCCTCTAAAAGCAGATTCCTCTTCAGAGTACAATTTACACCTCCTAGAAACTGCTATGAAAGCTCATGTGGGTTTATTTTCATGGAAAGCAATGTGCACACTGTGTTGAAATACAGATTCAGTGAGCTAACTAGTGTCCATTAAAGGGGAATAGGGCATAACAACAACCAGCTTCTCTGAACTGAGTCCAAATGAGACACTTTATGTCAATAATTCAGAACGCATCCTGTGCAACTTAAAATTCAATTTTAATGGGAGGTAGCTAGCCTCCTCCACTACACCATAGGAATTAAGCTGAAGACTGAGATCCATAGAAGTCAGCTACCAGAACTGTGAGCTGCCTAAGTTTACTTGTTGGAGGCTCACTGTCCCTCTAAAGTCCCATATTTTGATCCTTGATGGTACAGAATTTGAAATTCCAAGCCCCTCAAATCCCCTCCTTGAGTTACATGAACCCACTATTATACAACACACAGCCGATAACAGAGCTTCAAACTTTGCCTGATAATGTGCCATATTGGTATCTCAATTACCACAGAAAAGTAATGCTGCCTTTTGTGGATCACTGTATATTTAGTTAATTATTTTCAAACAGTTAAAAAAAAAAGTCTTACCTCAGAATATTTTGGCTCCTATCATAAAAAGATACTGTTTTGAATGAGCCATTCCATAAGAACAGGCACATACATTTTCTGATTGCGGTCTGTTACAGAGCTACTCTAACCTAGGCAAGAGTATGCTGGAATCTTTCATCTTGCATTTTAGACAAGGCCTAACTTACTGTCATGTTCTGACAATGCCAATGGATTCAATATTTTTAGGTGAGATCAGGTAAATTTTGATGGAACTTTCAAACCAGTTGAGTGTAAAATACTTCAGGGCTGCCAAGGGTGCACACACATAGAAAAAAGCAAACAAAGGTACCTCGGAGGGGGTTAACATTGGGATGGAGATGTGTGTTAATATTACAGTTAGATTATAATGAACCAAGTTCATCTGAAGAAAACTATTTTGCCAGAGTTGTTGGCTCAGCAGCCTGACATCTATCTCCCTTCAGTGTCAGGTGCTAAGTGGTTCCTTAGCTGCAAAGTACCATCGAGTTCTCCTCCCTGCAAAAATTGCAATGGAGCCTGGCTGAGGTGATTCCACACTGCTCCACCCGCTGTTCTATCCCCCTTAGCAGGTGCTTGCTCTTCTCTGGGGAATCATTGTTGGCATCACATGCCAACCCTGTTCCATCCAGGGAGTAGAAGTTGTATTTCACCCTGTAGTTTCCATAACCTTATAACCTGTTAGGATGTGAATTAGAACTTCTCCCTAGCCATTTTTCCTCATATGGATCAGGCTTCACTTTTTCTTCCCCTTCATTTAAAATCTGTATCTCAATCCAAAAAGCTTGTTTGTCCCTGATGCTTCTGTAAGTGTTTTCTCCCTTTCAATCATGGGTGTTTTTTTATGACAAAGGGAGGTCTTTAGAAGATTGCTGGCTGTGCTATCCAACCCCTACACCAGCATGATCCAGAATGTCAGGTACTCTGGGAAAAAGGGAGAGAGGAAAGTGGACTGCTCCACAGTGGCTCCATATCCGTATCTGAACTGCATCCAGCCCTATTCACAAGAGCATGAAAGTTTTATATTTTCAGTCCTTACCACATTTTTGTGTAACTTTTTAATTAGTACTTATATTTGTGTACCTTTTCATTCTCTTTTAGACATCACAGATCATGGGGAGCTGCATAAGTGAAATTAAGGCAGGTCATGAGGACTGTGACACAGTGAATCACTGTTTATTCTATCTCTAAAAATGCCTAGAGCCACATAATTTGACTTCAGCATTTTCTGTGCTCTACAGTAAATACACTATCGCTAGTCATCTTTTCTGTGTGATGTTAGTACCAATCACTCTGATGAAAAGAACAAAAGAGAATTATTAAACCTGGATTAACTTTAACCTGTTGCTTGCTGAACCAAACTTGCTTGCCTTCTATACCATCCCAAAGAATTGCTGTTTAAATGAATCAGGTAAGAGTGAAAATTTCTTCAGACAATACTCTATTAGCTTTCCTGGAAAATTGTGATTCCTTAGACTTCTTTTTCAAGCAAAAAGAGATCAATACTACCAAGACAGTAATGACAAGATACGTATAAAGCAAACTTACTTAAGTAACTTATTGTTTATGAGTGAAAAAAATCAAGATTTATTTTTCATAAAAATATATATTGGTTTGGGTTGGAAGGGACATTAAAGACCATCTACTTCCAGACTCCCTGTCATGGGCAGGGCCACCTTTCACTAGACCAGGTTCCTCAAAGCCTCATCCGGCCTCGCCTTGAACACCTCCAGGGATGGGGAATCCACAGCTTCTCTGGCCAACCTGTTCTGGTGCCTCACTACCTTCATGTGAAGAATTTCTTCCTAATGTCTAGTCTAAATCTACCCTCTCTCAGATTAAAGCCATTCTCCCTTGTCCTATCTCTCTGTGTGCCCTTGCACAAAGCCCCTCTCCAGCCCTCTTGTCAGCCCCCACTAGGTACTTGAAGGCTGCTCTCAGGTATTACCAGAACTTTCTCTTTTCCAAGCTGAACAGCCCTATCTCTCTCAGCCTGTCCTCCTAGGAGAGGTGCTGCACCCTTCTACATCTTTAAGTGTAGATATTATTCCAATACCTGAGAGGTTCTTTGGTTTAATTTTTTTTTCTTTTTTTTTTTTAAGACTTCAGGATGCAATAATTATTAACAAATAAACTGGAATATTCTTAGTGTTTAGCAGCTGAATGGTTCAGTTTAGCTGTGATGGGATATATGTGTCAAGGGAACTTGTCTCATCTCTAAGTATATAAAAGAAACTTCTAGGAAATGTATTTTAAAACTTAGGAAATAGTAAAATATTTATTTTCAGGCCATCTAGACCTTGCATAGAGCATTGTTCCTACATTATTGAATTGTAAAGGGATTTGTTGGGATAACTGCAATGAGCAATTGTTATGTCTCAGCCTCAGATTTAAAGAAGTTTTGGATGCAGAAGATGTCTTCATGTCCTTCTGTGGCTCATTTCTCTGTTCCTGACAAGAAGCCATAAAAATTCCTTAGCTTAAGACTATGTGAATCCTAGGTTAGACTTGCCTAGGAACTGCTGTACTTGGCTATCCTTTAATCTCAGACATAGACACACAAAAAGCAAACCAATTTATTTTATTTCCTTGAAAATAATCCTTATAATTTTAGCTATCAAGAAGCTTAAAGATGAGCAAGTTAAAGTTGTTATTTCTAGTAAAAGATTTTCTATTACAGAAAATTTAAGAATTAATTCCACCAAATTTTACCCTGTATAAATATAAAGTAATTCCTCTTGGAAACATACTGTAAAACACTTCTTTAACTGTTACAGATAATTTATCAGCAGGTCTTAAGTGAAGACTTGAGACTTCCAATTGCAGAAAAAAAATATTATTGATATTTTTCAGAAGCAGAACTTAAAATGCTCCTTTCACAAGCTTCCATAACAGCAAAATTTCATCCAGCTCTAAAGAGAGTAATTTTCCACTATAAAGCACATAACTAATATGTTGGGAGGGAACATACTGCTGTTCCTCCAATGAGATATTGATTTAATATAACTAATCTACAGGATCACCATGTCTAAATTAAAGCTAAGACATTGACTAGTTTCTGAAAGCTCTTTAGGGACTCCAAATCAATGACTGTAATGCTAGACATTAGTATAGCACAAGCTGTTGAGATACTTTATAGATGTTAATTATGCCTCAGAATAACCCTTGTATCTATAAATAAGCTATGTAACACATTCACTGTTTAAAAGTCAACAACATCTAATTTTTATCAGGTACTGTATTCCTAGAGAGAAGACTGCAAGAGGGAAAGAAAAAAGGTCTTGTGAAAAAGCTTTTAAGTTCCCCAAATCATGCTTTCTTCAAAGAAATTAGTATTTTCTATAGTGGTTTTCTACTTCCACATCCGTTTTAAAAAACTAGAAAGAAAAAGTCAGGAAAAGGTAGAGGAAATAAAGTCCTAATTGAAAGATGAAAATAGAAGAGAAAACAGTATTTCACATAGATATAAAGAAATTTATGTAATTCTTGGAAACTTGTTGTATTTTGAAGTGGTGTATTTTGAAGGATGGTAAGTACTGCATCCAGCTGTGGGATCCCCAGCACACGAAGGACATTGACTTGTTGGACCAAGTCCAGAGGAGTGTCACCAAAACCCTATTAGGGGGAAGGAGTACATCTTCTGTGAGGAAAAGCTAGGAGAATTGGAATTGTCCATCCTGGAGAAAAGAAGTCTTTGGGATGACCTGGTTTTGGCTTTCCAGTACATTCAGGGAGTCTACAAGAAAGATGGAGAGAGACTATTTACAAGGACTTGTAGTGAGAGGACAAGGGAAATGGCTTCAACCTGAAAGATTGTAGGTTTAGGATAGATATTAGGAAGAAATTCTTTACTGTGAGAGTAATGAGGCACTGGAACCGGTTGCCCAGAAAAGTTGTGGATTTTGCATCCCTGGAAGTGTTTAAGGCTAGATTGCACGGGGTTCTGAGCAACCAGGTCTAATGGAAGTTATCCCTGCCCACATCATCACGAGTGTTGGAACTAGATGATCTTTAAGATTCCTTCTGACTTAGGCCATTCTATGATTCTATAATCCCATGATAAACAGAAATTTTAAAATGAAGAAGTGTAAGTGTGTGTAAAATTTTACGTGTTTTCTAGTTAACTCTACTAGCAGGTTCTAGCATTTATTTGAGGTTCTAGCATTTATGAGGCTCTAGTGCACACTGATGTATCAAATTAGTGTTTTTCTAATAAAAATTCTGTTGGCTGAGCCTCTCGACAAGGGAGACCAGAAGCTGGATTGCCAAAGAGACCTGGATGTAGTGCCAGTCTTTCACCTACCCTTTCACTGGACTATTCTCTGCTGCATGGTCTTTTTGATTGCAACAAAACAAAAAAACAAAACAAAACAAAACAAAACAAAACAAAAACCAAAACAAAACAAAAAAAACCCTAGGAATTTATTTCATGATGAGTGCCTAATTTTATGACATTTTCCCGTGTTGTCCCATGAAAGCCTGAGGTGGAAAGCTCTTTATTTATGAACCAGAATGGGTTATAAAACAAGTATTGCCAGTTTAACCTCACATTAGCATTCATTTCATGATTTTATTTTTTTCTCTGATAGAACTGCCTACACCCCTGCTCACCATAGCAACTGTAGAATCTAGCAGCAGACTCAGAGTAGGAAAAACATAAGAAAAAAAGCCACTCAAAAATATCCCCTGATACTAAAATTGATTTTGTTTTCACAGCAACACACTATGGAATTGCAAGGGAAAGAGAGCTATCTACCTATATTTCAGATGGAATCACCCAGCATGGGAGGAGTACAACAAATAGTGTGTCTGTTTGCATGTTACACTGGAGTATGTTAAGGGTAGGTGGCACTTATTTCCAAAGCATGTTTTGACTACTGAGGGAGGATGAGAACTGACAATGACATGTTCGTGGATGTTTCTGTGGAAGAGAAGTCACTCATGTGTACTGGATGGAAATCACAGCAATTTTGTTTGAAAAGTTTTCCTTCTGTTCCTGAGTTAGTGGAATGCACATAACTGTTGACTAATATTTATCAGCATATCTAAACACCCAAAAAGAGTGAAGCGAGGTCTTTCAATCACTGTCAGAATGAAAACAGACATTGATGTTTTCTAACACAATCAAATGCTATACAGGAATATGAGTCTCAGAGGTTATAGCTACTTAAAAAAAAGAATATGAATTTATGGGAGTAATTTCACAGTGATTGCTTAAACAAGGCATTTCAAAAGTTACTTGGGCACGAACATGAAATTAGCAAGAATTAAAATTATATTAAATTATATTGTTATTTTCTAATTAGGAAAATATTAGAAATGAGAAAGGAATGAACAAAATCGTACTGTCTCACCTTATTAAAGAGAAAGGAGCATATATCAAAATTAGTAAATAAAAATATCAACGAAAAGTTTTCTTGATATCTATGAGAGACTCATTTGATTCATATGATTAAGGAAAACAGTCTCACACACATTAATCTAATAGCAGTAGACGAGTTTGTTGGAAGTTTTCTTACATAAATCTGATTAAAAATTCTATTTTTTCTTAATGAAAGGACAATAGATAAAATAGCCCCCCTGTTTGTGATCAGTTGCAAATTACTTGAAACTGAATTATGAAAAAAAATTGGACAAATATAATTTTCCACCACATATTGAAGGCAAAGTATTCCACATAATAAAAAGAGAGCCCTTAATAAATGCTTCTGGGTGGAGGCCAAAGGTGAAAAACTCCTTCTGTGCCTACTATACCCACTGGAATACCTTGTTTCCTGCCAAGCACGGCCTTCACACATCCCTCCTGGGGAAGGAAAGTAGTGGTTGCCCAGCTCTAGAACAGTACACAGGAGTCACAGACAGGGGATGCAATTGAATTTAGGGGCTGAGATGCACACCTGTGTCTACAGATGACAGTTGTCAAAAACCTGGTGGTCGTGGTTTTCTATGACACAGAAATTGGAATAGGAGGTTATCAAGTTTGACAAGCTGCATGGTGATGTGCATGTGTTCAGAAAAAAATCTATGAATTTTTGTATGTTTTTGGTAACATTCAGCTTACTGTATGTTAATGTCATAAATTAGCTTTCTGTTGGTATTTATTCTTTAATTATCTGAGTTATCCTCTCTCATTGAATGTAGGTTGCAGGAGAATGAAGGACAGGATCAACAAATTGCAGAAAGAAGATCTAATGTTACAGGAAATGGAGCCAGAGTTGGACAATCAAAGTCAAATATTATTAAAACAGAGGAATGGAAAGGTATGTATTGATAAGGAAAGATAATAGTGAAAATAATGAGGTAGCATTGTAAATTAATGATATGAGATATTGGTTAAAAAACAAAAATTTTTTTTGTTAATGGAATAGTTTAGTTAAAACCACTTGGGGAATGAGTGACCTAGAATTTATCTTCAGGCAGTTTTAGAACGATGCTCTATACCTCCATGCAAATTCTGCTGTAATTAGAAGTCCTGAGAGACAAAGGTACTTGCTAGTCCTCAGATGTACAATCAGATTGGAATACCAAGATAAAAACATTCAGCTAGCTAGAGTTTGCATTTAAAGCAGTGGAAGAAATGTAGAATGCTCTAGAAATAGTGCAAGAAAATCAGCTGAAGAAAGGCAATATAAATTTGCCAAGAGACCAGGGAGAACTGTAAAAAGGACTCATCAAAAAAGTGCAATAATGAAGGCAGGCATGCCAAAAATTGAAAGATAAAACTTATTTTATTTATGCAAATAAAAGAGGAATAATGTGTAAATGGAACCCTCTCTGCAATTATCTTCATCTTCCTGATATTAAAGATAATCAGTGTAAAGCACTAAAACTAAAGTAGTCATTTGCATCTGTGTCCAAGAAGTAAGGATGTGGACTTGGGGGTTGAATCAACATCAATAATATTGAAATCTCTGAAATGTTCATGAAACATTCTTTCCTGATTTAGCAAGGGTTAGGAACAGGTTATTTACTCTTATGTATGTCTGACCTGTCTTTTTCTTTTACTTAATGTTTTCAATTTCTTTTAATGATAACTTAGTCATGGGAAGATGACTGCACATCTCCTCAAATTAGTTTTGTAAACACTAAAGAAGCACTTAAGTGGAAGCACTTCTCAAGTTTCCAAAGGTACTGCTGAGTAGTGAGTGGTGTCACTAAGGTTTGAAGCATGCATAATTGCTTCATAAGGAAGAACTGGGCATTTATCTTATGATTTTCCCTATTAGTTACCTAAGAAATATAGTTCTTGTATTCAGTTGCACTCTATTTGTACTATTTCAGAAATAAGTAATTCTATTTCTTATAATTAGATCTTTGTCAGCAGTAAGACTAGCAGTAAGAACTTACTGTCAGTGTAGCAGTAAGAACTCTGGATAAACTCTCCAGTTTGATGTTCTAGGATGAATAATGTGAAATATGAAGATTCTATATCCTTTATTTTGATTCATCTGCAAGTACTTTCAACAACTCCATGTTACTATTTTAATTCACATTTTTTAAATTTAATTTTCTGGATGAAGGTTGATTTTGACATTAAAAATGGGGTGAGGGAAAGCATATAGAAATATAGATCTAAACAGCCAAAGGAGTAGAATTTTATTTGGGACAATTTCATGAGAATTTGCCCCTAAAAGTAAGAAAAATATTTGCTGGAAATTTGCATTCCTGTTAGCCCTCTTTCATTATGCAAAATAACATCTCCAAATGCCTCAGGCAGGTATTTCTAATAGGAACCAAAAGAAGAAGTGATAAAGAAATTTAAATCTAATAACATACTTTGGTAGAATATTTACAAGTGATCAGCAGTGTATTAAGCTGTAGAGAATACTCATCACAGTCACTCTGGCTTGCTATATTCCCTCATGCAGAACTACCTAACCCAAGGCTAGACGGCTCTGAAATTTTAAAACATATTTCTGAGCATTAGACAGTGCACCTATTATCATCAACAGCTTCAGTATGTGAGTGTGCATATGTACTAAATTAAGCAAGGCATTATCTGCAAGTTTCCTTATTTAGAGATACACTTTTCCTCCAAGTTTTAATTTTTTTTTAATGAATGATACAAAAGAAGACAACTTAATTACAAATGAACAAAGGGTGCAAGTCAATCCTTACATGGCATGAATCAGAGCAACTACACTGAGAAACAGCTGAGAATCTACTCAAAAACATCAATGTTTTCATTCATAGCAATGTAATATCTCAAAACCTTCATCCAAAATCCAGTACCTAGACGCTTAAATCCAACTCTTTGGTAATACTCTTCTTTGTGCCATAGAGAAATCATACTTCATTAAGACAGATTATTCCAGGGTAGCACCTTTCTTACACAAGAAATGCAGAGCAGTTCTAGCTTCAAAACCACCAAACCAGCTGACATTTAAAAAAACAAACAAACAAAAAAAAACAAACCCAAACCAAAACAAAAAAATCTGAAAACAAAAACATGAGTTTGGTCAAAATCTACAGGAAGAATTCCTGCATTTTAAGAGGAATATTCTAAGCTTTTGGAAAGAAAAAGGCAATTTTGAACTGCTGATTGTTGTATTTTTATATTTTTTGGACATGCTTCATTCATAGTCATTGCCCATAAATTAGGGAATTTTTAAAAGTTCCAACTTTATTTTGAAGGTTTTTTTGGTTCTTATAGTCTGAATTTCCAATAGTGGATTTGCAGAAGGTATTTTACATTAGTTTGGAGTTTCTATTGTAAAACATTTCATTTCAATTTTATTACTCTAACTCCATCCTGTGCTATGTTGAGTTGTCATTTGCCAAGAAGCCAAGGACATAACAAACCTATTTTAGCTGGAAAAGTCCAGCAATGGTCCATATCAGGTCTCAGTACACCAGAAAGGACAGAAAAGCATATGCTCAGGAATCATCAGCCATTGCTGAGAACAGGATTATGCCTCACCTTTGGAACTGTTCAACAAATTTAGAGAATATCCTGTAAAAACTTAGGCCTGGATTACTTCAAGAAGCTAGAGATGGTACTGGCATATGGGCAGCATCTGATGAAGTTATTTCCAGAAAATCTGAAAGGATATTTTGGAATCATGACTGCTAGAAAATATGTTTGATACCTAAGATATCTCTCAGAAAGACAAAAGAGATTTAGTGGAAATATGAATTAACTGTTTCTCTGTTGCTCTCTGAACATGACTAATTTCCATTTTTTTCTTTTCCTTTCACCTAAACAGTTTCCTAATCACCCTGAAACTGGCAGTTCTAGCAGAATGATTTTCTTAGTTATCCTCTTATTACTTATAATAAGCAAAGAGGAAGTGGAGCTCTGTATTTAGAGGAAAACACTATTAATTGAAATATTTGAAAATAATTTGGAAGTATGGAGACCCTGCGTGATTGCTTGCTCTGGACGAAATACAAAAATTGGAGATAATTAGAATTAGTCTGGTGAAAGAGGAAACTCGAAAGGTTATAACCTCTCACGGCCCTGAGAGCAGCAACATGCTTACCTCTTGCTGCCCAGCTTCCCTCGGTGTCCTCCTTCTCTCTGTCCACATGCCAGGACGCCATTTCAGCCCATCCTAGGACACCATTCCCTGCCCCACCAGTGCTCTCCGAGTGCCCATCTCCAGCTCTGTCCCTGCCAACCCTGACTTGCTCACTGCACTTCTAATGCTGACCTTGGACTTGACTGGCCTTTTCACCTTCTCCATCCAAGGAACATCTGATTACCCCAACCCTGCACCTGTGTGGGATAACAAAGCAAGTCTCCCCCTGGATCCTCCCTGACAATTACCAGGAAACATACTGAGGGACACCATGAAATGTCAAGAAACTATCTCTACTGCTGGAATACTGCAAGCAAGTCCTAAGATAGGAGCATGAAAGGAGAAAGAAAGCAAGAAAGCAAACAAGAAATCCATTTTCATCTTTGTTTCCATAGTTTTACTGTACCGCTGCTGATACTGATTCAAGCTTGAGTAGCTTCAGAAGTATTTCATCCAGAAAGACTTGTTTCTGGTTTGTAATTGTTTTTCATAGAGGAGAGTTAAGTCAAATAACTATTTTATGAGCTAAAAATACTCCTTAAGATCACAGGCATATAAAACAAAGATGAGAAGTAATCTTGTGGAAAAGGAGAGTCTGCAAGAGCAGACAGAGGTTTGGGGTATCTATTTTAGTTTTTCTGACCAATGAGGAACCAGAAGAGGTTGTGTGCTGAACAATATTTATACACAATTGCATCTGTGTACAGCAATGTCTGAGGAGCCTGGTGAGAATAAGGCATAACTCTGCCTCTGTATAAAGCATAGCTGCATCAATGCAATATTTTGTTTAAATAGTTCATAATTACTTTTTTTCTAATCCAAAAATCTCATTACTTTTTCTCTCCAGACAAAGCTGTTTTGCCATACAATGTGAAATATGAACACTGACTGGGCCAGGAGTAAGTGGCTTTCTTCTGTGAAATTGTGCTGTCACAGAGCATTAAACCTAGTTAAGCATTTTGTGTGGTCATCATCGAGTCCACCTCCTTCTCCAGATTTTCTTGAGCTGAAGACACAGCCATTTCAATGTGAGTGGAGGCCACCATATATTTAGCATCATTTGGTTGTCTGTGAAACAAAAGGATGCTAATTCATCCTCTTTTACTAAAGGAGATTTATTACAGGATTTTTTCATTCTTTGATGGACGGGATTGTATGCAGAGACAGATCTTCAATCAGGTCCAGCTGTCAGCTGTTCACCTTGTAGAAACTTCTGGGCAGCAAATATCATGCTGAAAATAGCGGTTTTCCTCACCTGCGTTTGGAAGTACTGTGATCCAGGTACTTAGGTATGTCACTTCCAATCTCCTTCTGAACTGACAAACTAAACTAAATTAATCGAAACCTCAATTATTCTCTGGTTTTCTTGGAGCAAAAGCTGGG
Organism: Trochalopteron elliotii; assembly: GCA_024734555.1. Taxonomy (NCBI): domain Eukaryota; kingdom Metazoa; phylum Chordata; class Aves; order Passeriformes; family Leiothrichidae; genus Trochalopteron; species Trochalopteron elliotii. Next base: position 65,401 of record JANPWX010000108.1, on the reverse strand, counting down.
GGTTTTTAAAGTTTGAGGCTTTCTCAATAGTTATTGATTTTCTCTCTTAATAAGACACAGTAAGTAAAAGAATTGATCAATAAAACCTTTTTTTGCTGGAGTTGACCCAGTTGATATCACTGTTTGAAGCTCAAACTTGGACAGCAATGTTTCATAATTTCAGCAGAGATTTGGTGCAATAGGTGCTGAATTTTAACAGCTTTAGGCAAAACTTCTGGTCTTATTTAAGTCTCTGCATAAAGTCTGGGTCTTGCTTGGCTTTTTTAAACTCATATGTAAATAATTTCATAAATCCTTTATATTGTGAAAGATGGAAGTGAAAAATTTGTATGTCTAGAATTTAAAAAGATTTTTTTTTAAATTTAACAGTTTTCAGTGAGCGTGTTTTTAAACTTCAAAAAGGAGAATCAAAGGGCAAATCTTCCAGTCTTATAGACACTTCTGGGATTCACCATGTGTGAAGACAGAGATCTTCAAGGGGTAATTAACTAACAAAAACAAATGTCAGTATATATTGGGTATTACAAGGAAAAGTGCATTCTCTTCAGCTGAAAATCAATGTGTCCAAAGTCAACAATGAGAATTTTTTGGCCATGTCATTTTGGGATTTAAAACATATTGCAGTCTTCTTATATTTTTCATTACTTGGAAAATCTACAGTTATATTTCCTTACATGCAGGTAAGATATTCTCTCTGTAAATAGTGGCAGATATTCATAGACATGATAATGGTGAATACACACATACACCAACCCCCATAAACTGTCTATTGCTTTTTAAATTTTTCTGTGTTTTGCATAAGGTAAGATACAGGGCAGGTTAAGTGCCACTGTGAAGTTGCCACACATACAGCACAACCTGAGGTACCTTTTTTCTTTGGGTTTTGTTCATTCTCTCTATAGACCTTACATTTTCAGCAAGTGCCATATGGACAAAGCAGTTCCTGGTAAAATTTTGGACAACAATTAACATAAGCACAGCAGGAGATTCCAACTGTTGACCCCTAAAAGGTGGTTAATCAACAACATATGGGTTTATTTATCCCAGCAAGCCCTTTTAATTAACAGTTCTGGAAAGTGTACTTTTTAATGAGCACTTTGCTATAATATATTGAGAAAATTCTAAATAGTGCAAATGAAACTCCAGCTTGAAAGAAAATGACTTTGTTTACAAGAAAAAAAATCTGTCAAGAAGCCAACGTGTGAGAAACCCTAATACTAACTTCAAGCAATGGTAAATTAACAATGTTTGTGCCTGGAATCCGATCTGAATTTGTAAGAAAATCTCTAAAGGGCAGAAAGTTTGGATTTAGTCCTTCCTTAAACTCATCTTTAAAACATAAATGCACATTATAAAGTTTATTTTAGAGTAAAAAATGTCAGTAGGACAGGAACCTGGTTTGAACCCACCCTCTGAATATACCATAACATTTCCTTTCAACCTGACAGAAGAAGATATTTGATGATAGGGTAGGTTGAAAGGAAGAGAGGATAAAAAAATGAACAGTGATGCCAAACTAAGAGCAGCAAACACTGACACATGGGCACACAGGACAGAATAAATAAACACAAGAAAAGTAACAAACATTAATAATACCTCTTTATTAATGCAATGCAAATTATTTAAGGTAAGCCTGAGGTAAACCAGAAAGCTTTAAGGTATATCAAAGATATTAAAGGTAGATTATTTAAGGAAAAAAGTAAACTAAATTTTCACCTGGTGTAAATTGAGACAACTGCTTACAAAAATCTGATTTACATCTTGAAAATATAATCAGGATCTTTGTACTAAAGAAATTGAGACAACAAAACAGACAGCCTTTTCTTTGTCTTTGATCAACTAAAAAAGAAAAATGTCTGTGATGGTATTTCATCTACTTATAAAACCTCCTGGTGAACTTTCTGTAAATTATGTCCCAGTGATGGGTCATCTTAAGGCATTCAAACACTTCTAATTAAGAAGAAATGCAAAATGAAACAACTCCTGAGCACCTTGGAGTGTACTCATTCTTCATCTCTGAGCACTGGATTCTACCCTTTAAAAGTAAGTGCTATTTCATATACAGGATGACTATTCCATATACACTTATTCATCAGCAAAACTTGGTCTGTCTTAGGCGGCAGAAACACAGAAGCATTTTACTATTTCACAGCATTCTGTGCTAGATTAAAGGCATTTTTCCTCTTAGAAAGTTATTTTTTCAATACTAAAAGTATTGGAGTCTCCTTAGGTGAGATCTCTGATTGCCTACAGTAAAATGGAAGAGTGCAGATTTTAAGTATTGTGAACATCAGGCCAATTCTAGGGCAATTGTAGCTATAGCTACAACCTTCTAAAAATGTTTGCCAAAGAATCTGTTAGTCAGCTGAGACTCCACTAAGTGAGGTGGTATATTTGTCTTCAAAACAAAACAGAAAATGTTTTTGCTTTATCATTGGTTTACTTTGCCACATTAGAAATAAAAGAAAAGAACCTAAGTTGACAATCATTATCTACCTGTATTATGTGCTAACAAGGAATAAGAAGGCAACCACAATATGAGGATTCAGATAGAAGAAGTAAAGATGGCATTCTCATAAGGAACCAGTCTAGGGGACTGTTGTCGCTTTCTCTGTGGAATGCCATTTAAAACCTGCTCAGAACAGCAGGTTTTTAGACTGCTAACCCTTGCAACTCTGTAAAACTGTCAGAAGAAGTAACCACACATCACGAAGCTTAGGATATATAGTAAATATTAAAAACAGACACAGAAAGATATCCTGATAGGCAGATATCTGTATTATCCTTTGTAATATACACTAAAATTCCATGTATTTGCAGTTAATGGGAAGCTTCAGTAAAGACCTTCTACATTAAGAAGGATTTTCAGGATTAGCCACTACTAAATAAGGACTTTACCTTTAATTAAAAAATGTTGTTTTCTAAGATGGATGTGTCTGATTGTTCCAATTTTAAAAAAAAGACCATTGTGCAATGCCCATAAAGAATATGACTAAGCACTGAATACAGTTTACTACCTCTGAGTAAATGTCTTTAACTATGCAGATAATTCAATGAAAGTAGTCTTGAATCTATTTGAAGGAGGAAAAGAAAGATAGAAAGAAAATGTAAGTGCTGCATAAATTACATGAGCTATCAACCTCCCGCACATTGAAGACTAATTCTTATAAAACAGATAGAAAAGCCATAGATTATTCCAGTATGTTACTCTAAGTGAACAGCTAATTTCATAAAACTGAAGACAGTATCTTACATAAAAATACAGAAAAAGTGAAATCCTTTGTGACAATTAAACTAAGTGATTCTTGCAGAGCTGTTGATTTCATTTTCAGAAGAAGATCAATGATTAGGCAAAACTTCTGTCCTGGATTTTCTCTGTAATGGTTAGGGAAATGTTTTATTTTTAAAAGATTTTTTGTTCCAATAGAAGATATTTTTGGTTTTATTTTTTTAAGGACTAGTGAGTAATAAAAGCACACTTGTTAAGGTAGAAATATGATATGTTATAAAGATGACACTATTGTCCAGTTTTATTTTGTTTGTTTGTTTCTTTCTTTTTTTTTATTAACTTATACATGTTTAAAATCACATCTAGACTATGTTTAGGGATTTGGGGGTTTTTGTTTGTTTTTTTCTTTGTTTACGCATGCATATTTAAAATTACCTCTAGATTACACTTAGGGACTACTCTCTCAGTAAGCCACTTTAGCCAGCTTTTCATCTGAGTAAACCACCTATTTAGTACCTGCTTAGTCCTGCTGTATGAAGTAGACAACAGTTTAATTTAGATCCCACATTTTCTTTTCAATAATTTTTATGGAAAGAAGGAACAGATAAGAGTTGTTTTAGGCCTGGACACTGCTTCCGATTTGTGCAAAGTGTTTTTTGGTTCTAAATGAACCCAGTCAGATACATTAAGAAAGCTGATGTAAACAATTTAAAAGATTAGTCCAGTTCTAATGCACCAGAAGTAAAAATCAAATATGAGCTACTTTCAGTCCAGTTATCTCAAGGAGTTTACTCTCCAGGCTAAAATTGAAGACCTAGGAAACACAAACTACTCATCTCATTTGTACAAGCACAATAGAGAGCTAAATGGCTAGGTTCAATTTTCAGCACTGTCGAAGGAGCTTCAAAGAGTATGACCAATGTATTACCAGTTATCATTTATGATGATGCAGCAAGATCCATGTACATGCTCTATAGTATTATGCTCTATTTTTCAGAACGGTAATAATTTCTTTCTGAAACAAGCTCCTATGGTTCTCTATTTTTGAAATCTTTGTTGAGATGAAGGGAGAGATAGCATTTCCCTTTGGAGTTTGGGAGTTGGCCAAGTGGAAATTAGTGAGCTTCCACTGTAACTAATTAAAGTTAGGTATTGTTTTCATTAAACTCTCATCAACTTCACATTTTGTTTATTTTCAAGTGTAGGTTTCAAGTGTTGCACATGTGTTGGTTAGGTCTCAGGGAGGGAATATCAACTGTCACACCTGCTTCATTTGCTGTGTAATGCCTTTTGGGCACTGAGCTGCAGAACATCCTTTCCTTTTCTAATGTTCAGGAGGGGGTTTTTGGGTGCTTTGTAATTCATCTCACTTTCTCATGGTTAGAAATCAATGTATGGCTAAGTGCTCACATAATTTGAATCAAAGTAGGCAAGCCTGCATGATTGTTAGTACCTCTTGTTCACAATGAAAGTCTTTGTATTAATGTAGTACATTGTTGTATTTGTTCTCATGGTTCATTATATTTGATCTTCTAAATCCTTATGTTTTCAGAATCTGACCAAACTACATAGTGCGTAACAATGAGCACCCTAATATTTTTAAGGAAGCATTTCAGTATACAAAAAAGAAAGACAGCTTTCATCTTTCCGAAGATAAAATTATCTTTATTTGAGGAATCATTGATCTTGAGAGGAAATTTTCTCTTTCATTCCAACATAAGGATGATGAATATGTATTGCTATAGTGATAGGAAGATTTCTCTTGTTTTCCATATTTGAAAATTCATTGTCCTTGTCAGGAGAAAATACTTGGGAAGGATTCATTTCATTATTAGGCTATTCATCCTTTTCTAAACACAAGAAAAAGTGAAGAGTGTTTCAAGATATAGTGGACATAGCTGCAAGAATGGAAAGAGCACTTCTTAGGAATGTTGAGGCTGAGAAGTGGGTAAAGGAAAAGGAGATAAAAAGCCTCAGTTCTTTATAGGCAGGAATGAAAATCTGTACAGAAAAAGAAAGAATCAAGCAGACACTATTGGCTAAATTACTTGGCTTAGGTAAAGACAAATTTATAATTATCTTTAATAATTTGAGTTTTAATGAAACTAATTATTTTAAATCTGCTCAGTTTTGTTGAGAATAATCAATTTATGTCACTTTAAGATAATTATTTTACCATATCTGTCTAATTTTTTGATAGAGAAACCTTGGAGAAAATTTAGTTCTTGGAAGTGACTCCTGAGAAAATATATCTAATATACAGCCTTGAGCTACTGAATTTTGATGTAGATTCACTGAAATCTGTAGGAAATACTCATCAAAACCTCATTAGAATCATTATGTTTTTATTCATGTTAAAACATTTTTGTGTCTTGGTCATGTGAACCATCCGTAACTTAAAACCTGGCTGCACTATTTGAAACTCTTCACAGCAGAACCAGAAAAATGTTTCACAACTCTGATTTCCTTGGGCAGCGATAAAGATAACACCAGTATCTGGTGCATAATAGGAACCATTTCCTGGATTAATAGAAGACCATTCAAAACCAATTTAATTCTTTGCCTTGCCATTCCCATTGGAAATTTTCTCCAGAATTTCTTTTTAACATGGTTGGAAACTTGACACTTCAGGCCTGAATTGGTTTCTTACCAATTCATAGTCACTTATCTCTTGTCAATGTCATGCTTTAAAAAATGCTTTCCCCTCCTAGTGCTTGGTTTTTGGATTTAAACACAGATATTGACCTTTGTTTTGCTTGACCAAAGAATCCATGTACTTAGATTCATAGAATATAGGCTCTTCTTTTCCTGGTCATCTGACTAATATTTTCCAAAGCTATTACGCATAAACTTTGGTGGATTTTTTAAAGCTGGGTTGGCTGAACTCCTCTGTTTTCACTTGAATATTGACATGGTACTACATCTTCCTCTTTCTAGAGAAATAATGCAATAGGTAAATCTTAAGACTGTGATTTTCACAGCCACATTACACTGATGTCTGACTGTCTTTCATGCCTCGGTACTACCCTTTGATTTTTGTCATCCTCGATTATTCAGCCCAAAATCTTGCTTACACCAGTAGTCATTAACATGACTCCTAACTAAATATTACTGTGGTCAATAACAATGTTATTTAATCTCATTTAGTCATTTTAAGACATTTACATTTTCCACATATTGATAATATATCGTACCTTTTTGATGGCAAAAAGAAAAAAATATATCAGAACACTGCTAGTCTCTCTGCTATGGTAAGAAATGAAAACAGCATATTAAACAACATTTGTCTCTGCGAGAACTTCTAAATATATCATTACTAAATTCCTTCCAAAACAGTGTTAATCATAATCCTTATAGTAGCTTTTTGTACACCCTACATTTCTCAGACTATTCTATTAACTTCTTTAGTTTAACCAGCATTGTAAGACCTTTATCAAAAAACTGACATACCTTATCAAAGAAAATATTACTAGAGTACAGCAAGATGGATTTGGCAAATATATATTATATACTCCTTTCAGTTTACTTCTATACTTTTTCCAGTTTCCTACCTACTACCACAGATGATTATTTTTCTTTTTAAAGGAAAAACTTTGAAACATTTACATCCTGGGAACAAGACTATTAGTGTTCTGTGCCTTTTTAAAATATCTACCACATTTACTACTTTTTTAGCTGTATAGTACTATTTAATAGAAAAATAATTATTAAAAATCATTGGTATTGGGCCATCTGCTAAAAATAACAATAAATTTACAGTTTCTGTTGAGAAACACCCACAGTTACTAGGACTCTGAAGCAATAGTCCTTTTCTGTGTTTTGGAGAAAAAAGAAGAGCAAAATTTTGTTTTCCTATTCAATAAAAAAAATGAACTGTCTCTGGGGCTTTGGTTAATCACTACAATTCTCTTTTAACTGAAAAATTTCACACGCAAGCTCCCAGTACCACAAGCAGGCAGCAGCATCTTCACTGTGAGTGCCAAGGTAGATCTCACTTTGATCAAAGAAGAGAATGAAACACAGCCTGGCTGGAGTCTCATGAAGCCACACAAGCAATGCACCAACAGGGACGTGCGAGCACAGGATGTGGCAGGCAGTAGGGTCATAGTTATTTGCAAATTATTAACTTGCAATAAGAAAATATCAAATATTTGAGTTGTATGCTTCATTTTTATGTGTAAATATATTGTACTGTCTCTTCCTTTAAGCAGGAAGGAAGTCCATGGACTGACCTGCTGCTGATTTCAGTAGGGATAGGCTCTGCTATGTTAACAAAACTTTCAGAGCTTGGATACAGACTGTATGATTAATTCTATCTGATTAATTGAGGTATGCTCAAACTGGAATAACAGCTCCATAATAAAACATCAAAGTATACAAATCTGCTTTGTACTATACAATGCTATATAATAGCTTTTTAAGTTAAGCAGTTCTTCAGACTCAGCACGTAGTTAAGTGTTCTTCTGAGTATGGGTATCTGAGCATAAACCCAAACCTCTTTTGATATTAACAAAATCATTATTAGGAAGTTTGATAGTGTGATTATAGAAAATCATATTTTGCACACAAACACAATTTGTCCAAACCCAATATAAATCATGTTACCTATTTACAGGAATATCACTCAATAGATGTAACTACCAACATTGGGGCTGAAACAATATTTTTAATGAGTTTAATCTATATTTTATGTTTAAATGTATTACTTAGGCTGAAATCCATCTGGGCTTATTAAAGCATGATCCAAAGCCGAAAATATAGCTGGGAAGGCAAAAAATAAGTTAGCCAACTATAATGTGACCAACACAACAACAATACAGCCAGCTGCAAGCTGAATGTAGTAGAAACTTCTCAGCAATTAAAAATCACTGTGCATGCACAGATTCTCATCAACTATTTATAACTGCTTCCCTTATTTATATTAAAGATAGAAAAAAATGCAATCATGTCCAGCAGCATTTTTTTAAATAACAAGAGCTAGTTTAACAGGTAAAATTACAAGAATGCAACTTAGAGAATAAAGACATTAATTTTTAAAACAACAGTCCCCTTGTAAGAGGAAAATTTTCAGAGCTGCTCCAAGTAAGTAATGACATTATAGGAAGTTAAGTCCAGAAGGAACTATATGACAGCCAAAGCAATTGTGCCCATGTTTATTTTAAATATCTAGTAAACAACTTTATGCAAGCGTTTGCTAGCAAACTAACACAAACAAATCCTATGGGAGGACTTGGCAAGCATGGAGCTTGCAACAAAGGTCTGAGGGTCAAGTCTCGATGGGTAGAAAGAAATATGAATCACCCAGCAAGACAAAGATCAGATGAATTTCTTCTGAGAAAGTGATGAGTATAGAAAAATCGGATGAGATTTTTATTTGAACACTTGTCACCTAGCTGCTTCAGCACCTCCCCCCCATTAAGCAACGTATTCCAAAGGTTCATGCGTGTTTAAGCTGAATAATGAGAAAAATTATATTTATTTATTCTGGATTTACTTTTACTTTTACTTTACTTTTTACATTGAGCAGTCCTTCCTATGAAAGTCCCCTAAAGCAGAAATGCTTCATATATCATAACCCTTCTGGCCTCTCTCATATTTCTATCCCAAGCTGAATGGAAAGAATTACTCCAACCCTTTCCATATAACTTTGTAACAAATATATGTTTGTAAAACAAAAGCTACCTTTTCTTTTCAATTGTTGGAAATGCTTCTGTTAATTAAAAAAATAAAGTCAATAATTTTTAGTCATTCAATAAAAGCTGCTTGTCCCTACTTTTAGATTCAACCAAATTTAATTGAAAATAGCCTGAAAAAAGTCATTATATTTTAAACCGCAGGAGCCTATTTTTTCAAAGCTACTTCTAATTTTGAAAGTGTTAATTTATATTTAAAAATTGAGAAACAGTATAAGAAATCCAAATTTAAAAACATTGCAAACTCATTCCCTTTTTCTTTGTTAATTTTCAAGTTGATTGAGTTTGGGCCTAAAGAAATTCACTTCGAGTTATATTTTCAATTAAATCCTTAGCATACAACAGCGGCATTTAAATGCTGTATTTCTGTCCTTGAAACACAATCTTATTTTTTTAATAGGTTGAAATGGAAGATTATTACTATGGTCAAAAATTTCACCTGGTGATATAACTTCATGCAGCTGTACTACTTCATCTTGTGGAGTACAGACATAAATGTGCATTTATGTGCACATATGTATATGCATATAATATCTCCATAAAGATTACACAAAAGTGGAACCTAGAGGTCTATTATATTAACTAGAGGCATATTAAAGCATCTTGAAATAGCACAGCAGTGACTGTCAGCTAGCCAGACTGCCTAATGTGGAGAATTTCCCCTGTTAGGTATCTTATTAAAGTTCTCAGCAGGGTTTCTGATTTGTCTCAACATCAAATGAATAGCACCAGTCTTTATTCAAGAAAGAGATAACTATAGTCTAACTAGATTATGCCAAATTCCCGAAATGTGCTTTCACCGTTGCCAAAGATTTTTTTTCCTCTGTGCATATTTCCAAGGAGTCTATCACTATGAACCCTATTCATAGGAAATATTATCCTGAGTTGCTGCACTACTACACCAGCTGACTTTCACAAGGGTATTTAATCTGAGAGAATGTTTTCTTTGGTTTTGCAGTATCCAAATAGTATCCAAAGTATGCAATATTTAGTTATTTGAAAGTAGTTACTACAGGAAGTAAAACAATGAAAGATCATGGCAGCCTCCCCTGTTGCCCTGCTTTTTTTGAAGATCCTCTTGAAGGAGCAGGAAATGTTGCTGCTATATCAGTATTAATGTCATTCTAGGCATCAGTTACCAACTTTTATTAAAAACTCTCTCAGCAAGAGAAGGAGTCTGCATAGCATGAAATCAGATAGCAAAACCAGGAAATAAATAGCTGATTTACAAAGTAAATCTACAAGTACAGTTCCCTTTGCCCTACGTTCAGCAAGGAAGCAATCTCTCAATAGATACTGTAAATGAAGTAGAGCTCAAGAGCTTCAGCCACTAAAAAAAGTGGAATCTTTATTTAACTCCCTGCTCTTCTAAACAGGGCTGATGAGAGTGATGAGAGAGCAGGTGACAGAATCTGAGCTATATAAGAAAAGAGTTGCTGTGAAAACTACCTTTCAAGACCCTGCTTTCAAAGGCCAGGTTTAGATATCTGTAATCTCCACACAATATACATACATAGTCAAGCACCTCAGGAAGGCATTTAAAGTTGCTTCAGGGAGAGTGGAGAGGTGCCAATCCAAAATCAAATGCTGTAGACAGTGTCTATAATCCCACTCATATTTGAGTTTTGAGCAGCTCATTAAGGACTGCAACAGATCGTGTCTATGTCTGATCAGCATCTGGAGACAGCAATACTGATGGCAGATGCCTACAAACTGTTTTTGCAGAGCTAAGTATGGCTTGTTTTCCTTCACTGATGGTGACTTAACTCTTCATAACTCTTCACAGAAGACCTTCATGGATAAACCTTTCAGAGAGATCTGAGCACTTCTCCTATGTATCTGTTTTTCTACCAAGCATCTGATTAATACAAACTAGCCCTGGCTGCAGACATCATTTTTCTCCCTCCTATTAAATTGTTGTTAGGATACCTGTTACCTCTCTCTTCCCAGTTCCAGAAATTATGTATTAAGGAATGTACCAAAGTCCAGCTTCAGAGTGAGAGATGAAAAAACACATCACTTTACTAAGCCTACATACAGACAGGCACTAAGCAGATACCTAGAGAGAGACATTTATTTGAAAATTGCAGAATAAAGATTGAATTCTTTATTTTTTAGTGTCTGCCAGTGCTCTAGTAGTGACTGAAAAATACATGCAATGTTTGGTAGAGGCACAATAATATTAAAAAATAATAATAAGCACAACCACATTTTCTGGAAGATGCAGTATAGCCCAATTGCATACAGAAATTGAGGTGCTATGGGAAGTAAGCTGCTGTTTTGCCTAGAACATAGGAGGTGCAGGAGCTGGTTATTTAACAGCTCAGTATATATATAAGCATACTTGAACAATAACAACAGCCTCACTCAAATGCTCCAGGCTCCCAGTACCTTCAAGCAAAGGAGAGCTAGAGAAACCACTACAAAGGCATCTGTCTCAGAAATGTTTCCCATTTTTTCCTGCAAAACCTTACTTTTAGTCCTCAACACCACATACTTCTCAGAAGCTGCTTGCCTGTACTTCCCAATGGACTACTACTCTGGAGTTTCTTGAACATCTTTAAAGGTATAATTATATGATTTTTTCACCACATGGAATATTATGTCAATGGTGGAACATAAATACACACAATCACATGCGCACAAACATCAAGGGGAATCCATCTGTCATTTATAGAGAATGGCTTTCCTGATTAACTAAAAATACAACTGATACAGAAACAAAGAAAAATTAATACTAAAATATGTTACATGTCTTGCATTCATTCAGTTCAGGACTGAACAGTGTTTTTCAAGAAGGTTAATTGGGAAATTAAATTTTAATAACTCACATCATGATAACAGCTGAGAAATTATCCCTTCTAAAGGATTTGAAAAGATTACTGAACTTGGGGTCATGAAGTACTTGAAAAGCACAGTAGAAATTTCCACTTTTGCTCCCCCATAGATTGTTTTATTCATATAAACTTTTGGCATCTTGACACAACTTCTCATGCTCAACCTTGACTCTTCAATCGGCATTTAAATCATAGCATGTAGTAGCTGAACATTGACAGTACTTAGTGAAATAAATTAGTTTCTTCACAGTTAGCCCATGTTATCCTGTCATCTTTAACACACCTTAAAAGTTTGTGTGGCCTGAAAGTTTATTTACCTGGTGTTTTCACAAGGGGATATTTCTACAGGGTAATATAATCCAGGGAGGTCATTAGAAGCTTCTAACACCTGAAGGATTTACATGAGAGTATAGAGGAGACAGATCGCTGAAACAATAAAGTCCCTTTCTTTTAAGTTAAATTTCTTTCATAACAGAACAGTTTTGGTTACAGTAAGATGGAAACAGAATAGTTGCAAAGGCTTAGGAAGAACTATTTTTAAAGAAATGGTGGGAACCAGTGTCTGGACTGTAGTGTCCCCACCCCCAAATCATCTGTTCTGTCCTGAACTTCTAATATAACCTACTTGCTGAAGAATTTGCCTGCTAGGATTTAACTTTCAAAAGGACTTTAAAAGTGCATGTGATAAATGCTGACATAGTTTTCCAGTTTTAAGATGTTTAAAGTAGGCTTTCCCCAGCATAAGTGAGTACATCACCCCATTTGCCATTCCCAGCCTGGGATGTTCAGTTCAGCAGATGATAGACTGGGTAAAAAAGAAACTAGTTGAATGATGAGATTTAGGGTGTGGAGGTGGGGAATACCAGAGTAACATCCTGCAAAATCATATGGAAAACTGTAGTAGAGTGATCATGCAGCCAGGAGGCTTTCAAGAAGATGGATCATAGTTTCAAAGATGAACATAAGCTATTACATGAAAACAAAACCAGATCAGATAATCAGGATCTCACCTGGCTCAGCATCTTGAGAAAGAAAAGAGGAAACATATTGGAAGTAAAACCAACACATTTCAGGAAAAAAAAAAAAAGCTTAAAACTTGGGTTTAGTGAATTTACAGCAGATTTTTTATCACTTATATAGACAAATAATTTGCAATCAAACATAGATAGATTTTTCAGAATAAATTGACCTCTGGACTTCTACTATTTTTTGCTAAAGGCTTGTTGTACCAGTCACAGCAGACAGTGAGAAATCAGATTATTGAGCTGATCTTGGAGACCAGTGATGCTATAAGTGGTACTGATGTTTGCACAACTGGCTGTCTCCTGGCTCATTCAAAACAAATAACAAATATGAAAACTATGCAAAGAAGAAACAATTTTCCATTGTTGTTTAAGAAAGGCAATATTGAACAGTCTGAGCTGTTCAGATATATTCCGTGCTGCAGAGAAGACCTCCAACATCTCATCTTCATTGGTTTTTTCTGCTCAATATTCCCTCAGCTGTGGACAGATGCTTTCAGACATCAAATAGTCACAAACAGCACTTCAAAATGAATGACATTAGTTCTGCTAAAGGGAGCAATAAAACTCTCATTGCACTTCTATAGAAGAAGAAAATGGACAATGCAGATGACTTTTGAATTTCTGTATATATTCATATTTGTTTCCCCTATCTTGCTCCATTCTGAGAGCCTAGTTATTGTATTCCTTAAACCAGATCCTGCAAAAGCAAAACTCCCACTGCTGCTAATTTTAAAAATACAAAGAAAAGCTTTTGCATAAAGAGCACAGATGCAGTCTTTTTGTAAGACAAAGGTTATTGAGCACCACAGGAATATAACACTCAAACACAAAGTAAAAGTTACATATTTCTGTCAGGAGGTCATGGTTTCTGGCACCTTGATTAGACAATAGGTGCACTGTTATCTGTTGTTAGAAGAAGGATGTTTCTTGTTCAGAACTGGTTAGCTTTGCCAATTTTGGTTAAATAAGAAACATAAAGTATAAATGAACATATAGACATAGAAAATACTATTTCGTTTTGGAGGAAAAGTTAAGTGCATTTTCCTAGTTACACACTAGCAATAATTGTTGGAAAGCATGAGGAAAAAAATTATTAATAAGTTCAACCATGCAAGTTTTCAATGTGTTATCATCTGTTGAGAAATTCAGAAAATTTCAAGCTGAGGAAAAGAAACATCATTTTTCTGAATCTGCAATTCCTGTCAGTGCAGGCAGCATACAGATGAATATTACCTTCTCTGGCTGTTTTTAATGTACAACATATGCGTGCTGCTGCTGGGCTTGTGGAAGGAGCTGAGCTGAGGGTATGGGGGAAGGAGAGAAAAAGTAGAGGTGAACAATTCTGGTGAGCATTTGCTGTTTGTACTCTAGCTGCAAAAACTGAACGTGTTTACAGGAGGGAAGAAAATTCATCATTACTGAAAACAAATGGCCTCACTTAAAGAAAACTGGAGGTGGTGAGGGAAGGGAATTTCTTTACTGAAAACAAGTGCATTCTCAGTGTAGAGAAAAAACCAACCCACAACAATAAACAAACTAAATTAACTCAGTATCTTGAGAATGCTTAATATCTCTCTGGGAATCTGTTTCTTGATGATTGGAAGAGAAAGGACAGTAGGAGGGGTTGCCTCGAATTTCTCCCAAATGAAGGATTGTGGGGGTGGACTAAGAGGGGGCTGAAGACTGTGTAACATCAGGAGACACATTTGTTCAGTCTTCACTGGCATTTCCATGCTGAAGAATTTGTTTCTGCAAAAAAGGTTAAAAACTGTTCTGTGACTTGGATTAAATTAAATTCTTTGGCATGAAAATATAGACTTTTACTTCTCTCTGCTTGGTGCCCAAATCAGAGCAATCTTATTTCATGTCTGTTCGCTGTTTTAGTTTGCCAGCATTGTTAGGTGTTCTCTTGCTTGCACAGAAATATTCTGTCATTAAATCTGATTTATTTCCCCTGTTACATATTCTAATTCACATCATTGTGACCCGCTGTTCCTTGTCATCTTTTCCACTGTAAATGTGGGAATTTAAATTTCTATTAAATTTTGTTCAGATTCTGCTCAGGTTACATTTAGTTCAGATTTTTGTGTACTGGACAGAATAAAAAAGTGTAAATATAAGAAGCTAGAACTTTCCTGAGTTTCAACAGCTGTTGTCACGTGAGGTTGTTTTTCTTGTTTCAAGTATTAGTTTTACATTTCCTACTACAGAAACTGTATTCTATTACCTGAAACACAAAATTCAATTAACAATACATATTTTTACATATTTTTCCCAACTGAGATCACTAGTTAAAAGTATATCTAAAACTAATCTAAGGACCAAGAGGTCTGCAGCATTAACTATGAATTTCAATCTTGCTACAGTTATGCTCAATGACTACATAACATTTAGATTATATTTATCTAAACAGTTTTTGAAGACCTCCAATAGTAGGGAATTTGCATTACCCCTGAGAACAGTAGTTCAATGTACTTATTGCAACAAAAGTTCTGGGTTGTTTTTGTTTGTTGTTTTTGTCTTCTTATCTCCTCACCTACAACAGTTTCTTGCTGCAGTTTAAGAGTTTTATTTCCAGTGTTATCTCATACAGATGAGAAAATCAGATTATTTCCTTGCTAACAAGGTTTTGTACTCCTGAAAACTGTCCTTTTTCTCTTATTAGCTACCCTAATTCTCATACTGGTGAGACTCACAGGAATTATGGATTTTCCCCTATGAAATTTATGTAATACTATTGACATATATTCTGTATATCATTAACCTAAACCTATTTATGAAAAACAACTAGATTTTTAAGAAATGCACAGTGATAACAAAGACTAGTTCTTCTAACACTTAGTTTCAAACACTTTCAATGTTCAGTTTTACCTTGTTTGGATGTCTTTGACATACAGTTTTCTCGTGTTTTGCCATGCTCCAAGATCTTTTACTTATCCCTTTTTCTTCCTCATATTTTTTTTAAACCCCCTCTACCCCCTGCCACATTTATCACTTTCCTGGTGCCTCCTTTACCTCATTCAGGATAGTAACATGAGAGAGAAATCAAAATTGATTCACTGAGGAGTTCTGCAATATGGCAACTGCCTCTAACTTTCCATTTAAGTTTACCTAACATGATTTCATGGTGCATTGTTTAAGGCCTTCCTACTTGTCTATGTTTATTTTATCAATTTTCATGCTGTTTGCAACTTTTATTTATTTCCAGCATTTTACTTTTGTGGTTCTGTGCAGTCATCATGACAATTAATTACTCCTGAGAGATATTCTAAAGATTTCCAACTTTTCTGAATATGACAGGCTAGGATGTTGGAAATTGTTGAAGTCATGGAATGAAGAACATCATGGGAATATGACTCAGGACTAGTCATCACCACCTGGAAAGCTTTCATTAAAAAAAAAAAATGCAGAAGTCAACACACAGTTTTGAGTCTTGAAAAGTTGCTGGAAGGGAGGTTCACAAACAAGAATCAGGTTCTGATGTCTCTTCAGGGCAAAATCTTTCTTAAGGGAAGAGACCTTCCCAAGCCAGACTTGACACCTAGAACCAGTTGTCAGAACGAGGTCAAAGTGTGCTTCAAACTCCCTCTGCCTCACTCTTCTTGAGGTGATGCAGGCTATTGCAGGAAGTGCAGCAGCATCTAATAATCCTAATTATGTTGGATAATAGTGTTCTTGATAACCAAGAAACTCTAATTAATGTAAGATTACTCTCAAGTCACTATAATATTTTCTTTATGGCATAAAATAAAAACCACCAGTGGTTCTCCCAATCTAGTTTAAAGGTTGAATGGACTTTGTGTTCTACTGGTGTCCAAAGGATTCCTGAAGATCTCCTCTAAAGTATTTAACAAGAAAAACAGGCCAAGTTCATATCTTAGAACCAACCTAATCTTTTCACTTCTGTATATGTTGAATCATACTTCAGTATTTTAATCTGTTTCATCATTTAATCTTTCAAGTAAATAATTTAAACTGCATTTCATTCTCTTTTTCTTGTTTCTTGTACTATTCTGACAGTTCAAATCTTAAGGTTTCTCTTCGCTTTAGCATTTTATTTTCCCTATTAACCATCATAGTGACATCTAGTTTACCAAAGTACTCTGAAGTCAAAATATGTCTCTCAGAGAGATACTTCAGGATGGAGTTCTACTTAAGTTCAGTATGAAAATGTTTATGAGAATTCACATGAGTGCCAAAGAATTTTCTTCTTTAATCTGAAATATTTACCCTCCTTTTTTCTTAATTCTGTCACAGTTCTTTGGAAGAACATAATTAAACTAAAACTAGGAGCATTAAAACTGCTTTGGATTTTAGCTATCATTTTTCTCCTTTTATCTCCTTTCATTTCTAGCTGTCTCATTAGCATAATGGCTGTATTGGCAGTCATTACAAGAATGAGATTATCTAGTGATGAACACTTCCATAGCAAAGTATTTAAAATAGGGTGTGAGCTCATTAGGAACTGCATGTCTGTAATGGGAGTCAAGAATGCACAGCACCAGCTAAAAAATACACAGGCTCTTGCAGAATTTGGTCTAGCTGTTTAATTCTCAGTTTTCATTCATTCTAGTTGCATTTGTTGTTCTTTTTTATCATTTGCTTGTTGTCTTTTTTTTACAACTTTTTTCAGAGGACCTTGTAGTTTACAATCTAAACCAGCAAAGCTAAGTCAGTTTGGCAGGAGACAGTGCACTAGAAGTGAAGTAATTGCATTCTCACATCTCTATAGCATTAGGGTGCTTCATGATTTTTAAAATATTTACTTCACAGATTGTGCTCAGAACCTCAAGGAATCTTTCCCTGAAGAGTCTCAAGTTTGTTTATGTCCATCCTATAATTTCTTAGCTTTAAAATAATTTTTGGTTGAAACAGTAATGTCTACGTCAATTATAAATGTGTGTATATACATATACATATACATATACATATACATATACATATACATATACATATATATATATATATATATATATATATGCAGGTAAAAGTAAAAAAATACATTTTTTGTCTTTAGTCCTTTTTGGATTTATTTGCCATGCCCATTGATTACTATTTTCTTGTTATGAAGTAGCTGAGGTTTTCTTGCCCACATTTGTTTTGCTATATTATACAGCAACCAAGAAAAGAGCCATTTACATGATTGTACTTAATTCCTAAGTGATATCACACTACATGCAGTAAAGCACCTCAGTGAATGATTCTCTCATTTTCACACTATTTCACATGATTACACTGGAATTCACAAACTGGTAGGAAAGATACACGCACACACACACAAACACACACACACACACACATATATATATATATAAACTGTCTAATGTCTAATGCAATTAGGAATAGTCAGCAGGAATCCTAAACTATTGATTGCCACAAGTCAGTAAGGCATTTAAAGGAAGCATATTTAGTAGATTCCTTTTATTTTTCATTTTATTCAAGCATATGTTGCTTGCCACTGTTAGAGCAAAGATATTGGACAAGATGAATCCTTAGGCTGACAGAATGTGGCTATTTCTATAAAGAGAAAAGACTGTCTATTTTAGAATTAACAATATTAAAACAAGGAAGTAGGTGGCTTGGATGCCACAAATACCAAACTCCACTGGTGATGATGTTGTACTACAGTGAGAATAGGGATGTGCTCCTTGACCAGATGTGTCACAAGAGGATTGGAAACGAGCATAAAATTTCCCAAAAAAACCCAGACTAACAAACAAACCCCAAAACCAAAACCACTAGCACAAACAAACAACAAAAAAAACATCCAAAACAACTTAAGTCCTTCACCATTCACAAAGAAGAGCTGATCAGGGAATTGTTATTACCTTTCCTGAGATGTTCTGCTAACGCAGAAAGATGGTCTGTAGCTGAATCTCCTGAATTCTCTCTTGCTGTCTCCAAAGACCATTTTTCCTGAATTGTACCAGGCAATGATTACTGAGAAGAGACAACCATTGAATGCTTGGATTTTTTTGAGTAGTGATCTGCTCTACACCCTTATAAATACAAAAGTACATTTCTTGCTTTGAAATGTTTTATACACATGGTACATACCCTTCTGACAAATGTAGTTAAGAGAATTAATTTTTCACAGCCATCTCTAGTTTCTGCTTTGGTAGCTTCTGGATCTTCTGGGGACAAGGTCCAGGATTGTTTGGGAATGCCTGGAATCAAGTTTTACTTTAAAGAAGAATGGAGAGGGTTACATTGATGAGTGCACCATATGCTTTTTTCTTGTTTCAGCATTTGAAAAACCTTTATTGTCTCAGGCTTTTTGATGTTTCTAAAGAATTGAGAGAAATATCTGCTGAAAACATGGTTGAAAATAAAACAAAATAAACCAAGCTTGATGTAGAAATTTAATTAAAAATTAACGAAAATTGTGGCTGAAATGAGCTTTTTGTAAATTTGCCAGGTGAAGCAAAAAATCATAATGGATGACTTTACCACCATGTTTTTGAAAGAAATACACAGAAGTATGTATTTGAAAAAAGTAGGTTTGAAAAAGTTGGAAGCAACAATTAAAAGCAGCTCTTTCACAGTACATTTTGAATAAGACAACTCAAAATGTAGAAAAACCACGATGGATAAAACTGATCACAAAGCAATATTTTGTGATTTTAAGATGGGGAACAAGTGTGAGCAGTGGAACAATAAAAATGTTCAAACAAATGCAAATTTCAGCACAGAGAATTGATAGAATAGACCCCAGACAGGGAAAGAAAAAGTTCAGAAAAAGCTTTAGTTTCTCACAAATGTTTTGTTTTGACAAATGTCACTATTAAGTCAAATGAACAAACTATTTCAATATAGAGAGAAGAGGGGAAATTATATGCCATTAGTACTTTAGAGTCTAAGATTGGTATGCAACCTTCCTTTCTCTAAGACCAAATCCCACAGAAAATTTGTACCTATATAGAGATATAATACAAAAAATACAAAGGACTGAAAGAAATAAGGAACACAAACTTAGGAAAGCTTTTATGAACAAGACAGAAAACCAAGGAAGGCAGAGAATATTCTACCAGGGAGAAGGCAAACCATAGATGACTCAATAAAAGTCAATGGCCACTTTGCTAAGTATAAACCTCCATAATTATGTGTCATTGTTATCTTATGGAAAGTAATTATTTTGCATTGCTGCATGAGAGGTAAGCCTAAGCTGCAAAAAATGTCTCCACTCTAGAGACCTCACTAAGAAAGATCCCAACAATTTGGAATAAATTGAAAGAACAACAGAAAAACAAGGTTTTGAAAACATAACCCAGAAAAAAAAGATTTAAAAGTAAATTGAATTTGCTTAGAGAAGAATGTAAGGAAATGTAATAGGTATCTCCAGGTATTTCTTAAATTGTTGTAAAAATAGATGGACCATTAGTATATCTCAGTAATCTGCCTAATTTTCAACAAGCAAGAAGTAGTTTAGAAAATTGTACCCAGTAACTGTTCATAAGGCCAGTAAGCCAAAGAAATTACTACTGAGGCTATGAAACCTGCTCAATAGTCAGATCTGTCCATAAAATGTTCTAATAGTTCTTGAAAAAAAAAGGATCCACATTGCTCATCAGCTCATGGTTCATCAACACAGATTAAAAAATTGCTCAAAATCTCCTGCATTTTACCACATCATAGTGTTTGTTACAAAATAATCCCTTTTCTGATTTTTTTTTATTATTTGTATGTAGTATTGAAGTTTTTTTTTTCCTTCCACATTGAATTGTGAATTATCTTGGATGGGCTGTGTCAAGCCAAATTTTAGTGTGCTAATTCTGTAATTTGCTACTGAAATGTTTACAATCAAGCATTTTGGAGCTGAATTGGTAATATGATTCAGAAGATGAGCTTCTGGCATCAACTACTAAAACTTGCTTTTCACTGAAAAAATAACATGCCTCTTTTTCATATAACACCATGCTCTCCTGTGTCTGTTTGCGTGGCAATCCTACAAATATAGTCACTTTCACTTAAAAAAAAAATTGAAAGAAAAGGAAAAAAAACCTCTTACATGTTGTGCTTTGACTTTACTTTTCAGCAGCTGCTCAATAGTAACATCTATTCATTCAAACTTCTTAATTCTGAAATGTAAAAGAAGTTTACTCCAGTTTCAAATTGTATTGTATTGCTGTGAAAAGAGGGGGATGATAATGGTATTTCAGTTATGTTATCTCCCTGATTTGCAGCAAGGGAGATTTAGTTTAGAAAATTGTACAAAATATCTATTTATAAGGATAGTAAGGCAGAGAACACTGACATCTGATCAATGATCACATCTGTCAAAATAGGTGCCCTAGTTTCAGCTAGAGTACTGTTAATTTCTCCTCCATAGCTGTTACAGTACAGGAATACTTAATATCATCATCACCACCATAATTTAACCATAGTTGCATTTAATATAGTTTTTATTATCATAAAAATCAAAGGTTTACTAGTAAATTAAAATAAATTCTGTACACTATCAATTTATGTAAAATTCCCATGACTTTTTAAAATTAATTAATTTCACAAAGTAATTTGTAAAATGAAGACATATATCTCACAAATCAGATGTTTCACTTCCCAGTAGAAAAAAAGGCATTTTGCATTTAGAGGCATCTTAACATTTAGGACAACAAACGAAGCTGTCATTTGCCTTTCTGGCAATAGTAATGCCTTGAAAAGCTTTTTCTAAAATGGATCTCTGCTTTCACCTTACTGGTCCCTGATAAAGAGACTGTATACAATTTGTCAGTCAGCCTTTTGTTCTCCCATGTCCTTCGCTCTTCTTTATTGTAACACATTATCTCCATCATTATCAGCAAGCAAATTTTTTGTTCTGCTGCTGTTCAGCCTATTCTTTTCTACAGCAGCAGTTTCCTTTGCTGTCTTCCCATCAGCTACTACATATGACCATGCTGCCCAGAGTTTTGTTGATGAGCTTGTCCCAACCCTCAGTTCTTCAGGCAAGTTTAAAGAATCCTTGCCATCCTTATACCTTCCAAACAATGTTTTTATTTTTCCTAACCTGTGGGGTTTTCTTAAAGCATTTTTAATATAGATCTACACAGAATGGAAAAAAAACAAAACAAAAAAAGAGCTGGAAAGAAAGCTAACAAGTATAATAGTTAAATCTCTTTAGAGGTGAAGCCAGAGCAATTCCAGACAGCAGCTTCCACTTCCAAATCATATACAGTTGTAAAGAGCATCAACAAAATTAATTTGTCCTTGTATTGAACCCAAAGGATTTATTGATGGAAAAGTAATTCTTGTTATACAGATAAGAAAAATTGTCATCCATATCACAGTGTTGTTGCCAGGCCAGTGACTAAACTTGAGAAATGTACTACTGTCACATCACTTAAAGATGGAGGGGGTTAGTGCAAACATTGGAGGTGTTAATTTTTTTTTTACTCCTTAAGCAAACTTAATATGAGATTCATGCTGGGATCAGAATGACAATGCTTATTGAAAATATGCAAAAGACAAGGCCTAATCACCTCTAAACCAGTTGGAGCTTGGAGTCTCCTTAAGCATGAGTTCTGGTAACAATCAGTAGCAAATTCACAAAATATTTAAAGAAGTACTACTCTGTCCTAAAAATTTTTACTCTATTCTGGGTCTACTGGGTAAGCTTTATAATAGTGTATTCAGCCAAATCCAGTAAGGTGCCTCCACCTCTGCTGTCCAGAAAGGCTCAGTAGCCCCTCAGTACAGGAGGGATGGACTGTGGCTACTCATGACTCTGGCTAGAACACAGAGAAGACTGGCACTACTTAGAGAAATCTCAGAAATGTCACAGAAGGATTCATGAAACAGAATGCATATTTTTTAATGCAAATGCCTACACCAGACCATTAGTTCTGTAAGGAACTGGGGAGGAATAAACGATTTTTTTTTAATAGTTCACCTAATCATTTCATGGTTTTATCAGAGGGTGAGATGACTTGTGATTCTCTCTCCAGACTATCTATGAGGTGAAGTGAACCTGCCTCATTCAGACCTAACTATCTATGCTATGGAAGTTGAGAACTATGCAAGATGAAGCCTACTCCATTTGTTTTGAGAAAACCTTGCCAACAGACTTCAGACTTTAATTCTCTGTATTTGAGAATGCCTGGCACCGACTGTGAACCACTTTCTATTCTCTTTTCAGAACAAGCTTTAAGGTTGCTGTATACATCATGAGCAGTGGAAGAGTAATTTGGTTTACAGAATCACAGAATGAACTATATTGGAAAAAAATCTTTGAGATCAACAAGTCCAACTTATGGCCTAACACCACCATGGTCACCAAGACCATGGCACTAAGTGCCACATCCAGTCTTTTCTTAAACATTTCCAGAGACTCCACCACCTCCCTAGGCAAACATAATGCCCAGCCTAAACTTTCCCTGGCTCATCTTAAAACTGTGTCCTCTTGTCCTGTCTTTGCCTGTATGGGAGAAAAGCCTGACCCTTGCCTGGCTACAACCTCCCTTCAGGGACTAGTAGAGAGCCATAACGCCTCCTCTGAGCCTCCTTTTCTCCAGGTTGAACAATCCCAGCTCCCTCAGCTGCTCCTCATAGGATTTGTGTTCCAGACCCTCACCAGCTTTGTTGCCCTTCTCTGGACACACTCTAGGATCCTTCCTAAATTGAGGGTCTTAGAACTGGTCACAGCACTCAAGGGTTGGCCTTACCAGTGCCAAGTACAGAAGAAATATCACTTCCCTGCTCCTGCTGGTCACACTATTCCTGATACAGGCTAGGATGCCGTTGGCCTTCTTGTCTACCTGGGCACAGCTGGCTCATGTTCAGCTGCTGTCACCGGTACCCACAGGTCTCTTTCTGTCTGGACACTGTTCAACCACTCTGTCCTCAACCTGTAGAGCTGCAGGGGGTTGTTGTGGTCAAAATGTAGGACCTGGAACTTGATCTTGTATCATTGTGTTTGGCCCATCAATTCAGCTTGTCCAAGTCCCTCTGCAGAGCCCTCCTACTCTCCAGCAGATTGACAAGCGTTCCCAGCTTGGTGTCATTTGCAAATTTGCTGATGGTGGACTCAATCCCCTAGTCCAGATCATTAGTAAAGATGTTAAACAAGACTGGGCCCAACACTGATCCCTGGGGAACATCACTGGCCACTCCCCACCAACTGGATGTGGCACCACTCTCTGGGTTGGGCCATGAAGCCAGTCCTTAACCCAGCAAAGAGTGCTCCTGTCCAAGCCATGGACTGCTGGTTTATCCAGGATTATGCTGTGGGAGACAGTGTCAAAGGCCTTGCTGAAGTCCAGATAGACAACATCCACAGCCTTCCCTGCATCCACCACGTGGGTCACCAGAGTGTTCGTAAAAGGAGATCAGGTTGGTCAGCCAGGGCAGGCCCCTCCTAAATACATGTTGGCTGTATCTGATCCCCTGGCTGTCCTGTTGGTGCTGTGTGATGACACTCAAGATGATCTGTTCCATAATCTTGCTGGGCACTGAGGTCAGGCTGTCAGGCCTGGAGTTTCCCAGATCTTCCTTCTTCCCTTCCTATGGATGAATATTACATCGTCCAGCTTCCAGGCGTCTTGGACCTACAGTTAGCCAGGACTAATCATCTGCCAGTTCCCTCATCACCCTAGGATGGATCCCATCTGGTCCCATAGATTTGTGATCATCTAAGAGGCTCACCAAGTCTTTAACTGCTTCCAGCTGGATTACAGGGGGTCTATTCTGCTCCCTGTCCCCATCTACCAGCCCAGGAGGACAATTGTCCTTAGGACAATCTGTCTTATTGCTGAAAACAGAGGCAAAAAAGGTGTTAAGACCTTTGCCTTTTCCTCATCTTTGTTAACTATATTCACCACCAGGTCCAATAAAGAATGGAGGTTTTCCTTGCTCCTTCTTTTGCTATTAATGCATTTATAATTTTTTTATTATTATTATCCTTCACAGAAATGGCCAGGTTAAGTTCTAATTGAACTTTTGCCTCACTAATTTCCCTTCTGCATGATCTAACAACATCCTTAAACATTTCCTGGGTTGCCTTTCCCTCTTTCCAAAGGTGATATGCCCTTTTATTTCCCCTGAGTTCTCTCAAAAGTTCCCTGCCTATCCAGGCCAGTCATTTTTCCTGACGGCTCATTTTTTGGCACATAGAGACAGTCTGCTCCTGCGCCTTCAAGAATTCTTTCCTGAAGTATGTCCATCCTTCCCAGATCCCTTGGTTTCTAAGGGCTGCTTCCACAGGTAATCTCCAACTCAGCATCCAGAAGAGACCAAAGTCTTCCCTCTGGAGGCCCACTGTGGAAATTTTGTTGATGCTCCTCCTTGTTTCATTGAATATTGAGAACTCTATAACTTCACATGGTCACTGTGCTCCAGACAGCCTCCAGCTACCTCATCTCCCACTAGTCCTTCTCTATTTGCATAAAGCAGGTCTAGAGAGCCCCAGCACCGGTCATCTCGCTCACCAACTCTGACTATCCTCCTAAGCTATCCTCCATACACCAAGAAACTTGTTAGACTGCCTCTTCTCCAATGTGTTAAGATCCCAGCAGATACCTGGCAGGTTCAAGTCTCCCACAAGACCAAGGCCTGACGATCTTGAAATGTTCTCCAGCTTCTTGTGGAACAATTCATCCACCTCTTCATTCTGGCTGGGTGGTCTATAACAGACTTCCTGCAGGATGCTGGCCTTCATGGCTTCCCTCTAGTACTTACCCACAGGCATTACACCTTATCATCATTGACTTCAAGTTCTGTAGTGTCAAGAGACTCCTTAACACACAGAGTCACCCCTCCACCTCTTCTCCTTCACCTGTCTCTTCTGACAAGCTTGTAGCCATCCATTGTAGCACTCCAGTAATGTGAGTCATCGCACCCCATTTCCATGTTGGTGACAATGTCACAGCTTTTCTTCTGTACAATGGCTTCCAGCTCCTCTTGTTTTGTTACCTGTGCACATGCACTTCAGCTGGTTTCAACCCTAACTCTGGCTTACCACCCCTAGGCTCCTCTCTGGAAAGCCTGGTTTCATCCCCTTCCCCCTTCAAACCTAGTTTAAAGCCCTGTAAATCAGCCCTGCCAACTCATGGGCTGGAATCTTTTTGCCCTTACTAGATAGATGAAGCCCATCTGACTCCAGCAGGTCTGTTGCCATAAAAATTGCCCCATGAACAACAACAACAACATCAAATATTGCACTGATAGCACCAATCCTTAAGCCACTTATTTATCATATGTGTTTTCCTGTTTCTTTCAGCGTTCATGACTGCTACCAAAGGAATTGAGCAGAACACCACCTGCACTCCTGTCTAATGAACCGGTCAACCCAAATACAATCCAGTCTTTCCAGACTGATGGGAATTTACATTAGTGAGATAGTGTGTTACCTCTTAGTAGAACTTTGCAAATATAGGTTAAATTTTACTGTGATCCTTAATATATTTATTCAAAGATATGCCACTTCCATATGTTTTTTCTTTTATTTCTCTCTCTCCTATTTTTATCCTCAAACCCAAAGAAAGCTACTCTCTGCATTTAGCCAAAAGAATTCCTGTATTTTTCAGAACAAAAATAGTTTCAAGATGACTTTCATGTCAAAACTGTTCTTAAGAAATTTAAAAATATAAGATATCATTTCAAAATGAGATCAGACACTTTACACTAACTGCAATGCTTAAGGATACTTCTCCCAGTTTCCCTCCTTACAATAAAGCATGAAGTTTATTTTACAAAAAACTTTGAAAATCATCCTTTGGCTAGTTTGCTTTTCCCTTCCTGCTTTCCACCCCTCTTACACACAGAAAACCATTCTCCATTAACAGGCTTATTCTCATAGGCAGTCTCTTAACAGCAAACTGATTCCCCTTCTTCTACAGCCACTCTTTGATCAGACTTTATCTTAATTAATTCAGACTAAGGACTGTCACATCTTACACTCCAGCCCAAAGACTTACTGACAGCCAAACAGAGAATTGTTTATTTCCTTTGCATACAAACAAAGCAAATAAATAAGGAGCCAAAGTAATAAACCTGGTAGTCTGCACCCACTTATCAATATCCAGCTGTAAACCAAAGAGAAAATCAAAACAAACTGGCATCTAGTAGTTTGGACATTGCAGAGTTTGCTACCAGGCACAGGGGGTCCACAAAATCAAACCTTAAGAATGCAAAATCTGTGGGTTAGTGTTCTCTGTTTTGTAATGTTTACAGGCACTTGGTTAATGCACAGGATGCTGGCAGTATCATGCATATAGCATTGGTAATATTATCTACTTCCTATTTCATATTGTTTCCACTGGAGATGCATGACTGTATTTGCTTGCATGCTGTTAGGTTAAAATGTCATGCTGTTTTTCATGGCAACCCACTAAAAGCACTACCAGAGTAGAGTGAGTCAAATTTTGCTCAGTGTGTAGCACTGAGTGAAGAACGACTGGAAAACTAGATGAAGCTGCCAGACTTATGTTTAGTGTAATTGTTGGAAAAGCAGTACTAAACTATTTCCCCCTGCAGAAAGGTATAAAACTAGTTTCCAAACCCTCATCTAATTTGTGATAGAAGGCAGTGTTTTCCTTTCTTAAAAGAACTGGTAATTTTTCTTTTTTGTGTCCTTGCTGTCTGTTTTTCTACTGTAAAAAGGATTTACTCCAACACGTTACGTGTCTCTGTAATGTCTCCAGGAAGACACAATAATCTTTTTTTTTTTTCTTCTAGAACAGCTTGGTTTGGGGAAAAGAAAACTTGCAATTAAAGGCTGAAGCAGGAGATGTGTTCGAGATGTTTCCTGGAGGGAGGATTTAACATGGAGCACTAATATGGACAGTGGCATGCCCAAAGGTTTTCTCTCTGACTACCCCTTCAAATTCCGGCTCAGATCTCTGGTTGTAAACTTTGCACTCCTCTTATTTTCATGTTTTTTAACTGTCCAGCTTTACCTTTAAAATTTTGATTGGGTCAAAACCCAAGGGACAACATATTACCTGCCCTCTAGCCTTCTTATAAACACATACTGTAAATCACAATTTCACATGTTTCTTTTCTGCAATTTTTCAAATGGCTGGTATTCCACATTTCCCTGTGTTTTTAATAAATGGACATGTCACCGGGAATGCACCAGCCTGTTTATGCAGCTGACTGGTGTCACAAATGTTAGTGATCCAGTTGCTTATTTTCATGACTTCCACATGCTGTACCTAGAGTCCTGCTGATACCCTATTTAACTTGACATGTTTTTGTTTGTGCTAAGCAGGTTGGATGTTATTGCATCCATTTAGGAACAGATGTTACTTAGTATACCCTGCACTCCCCCACATGGTCTTTTTTCACAACTCTCTGAAAACAGACCGCCGGGATTGCACTCTCACTTCTGTGTCACCCTTCCCACAGCAACTCCTGGAAAGAGAGAGTAGGAAAGATGAGCTTTTAATGCTGTTATGAAACCATATGCACCCTGCTGCCACCATATCATAGAGCGTGTTTTTTCCCAGAGTGTTTAGTACAGCTCTTTGGATGCAACAGAAAATGAATTGTGAAGGATACTGCAGTTAGAAAAGTGTTGATTTTTGCCTGGGGAAAAGAAAATCAGAAAAGGCTATAAAATTCACTGTTCAATATTAATTTAATCACAATACATATTTCAGCAATGTACAGTGTGTTGCTTTTAATGCACGGCTACAGTTCCATGCCTGTCTTTTTCTCTAGTCTAGCCTGCAGCTCTTGCTGACTGTGAAAGTTAAGATTTATAGTGATAATATTTGCTATCTGACAATGAGTTTCAAAGCTAACAGCTTTGTGGTGTTTTCTCTATGTTCTTGCATATGTTTTTGCATTTACAACAACCATTAAAGTTTGATAGGAGAATTGTGCACATCGTGAACATGAAAATGAGAATATAATTACCCCTCTGTTTTCAGATCACTAAAATCAATCTTCTTGTTTTATTATGAGGTATCAGACTGGCTGCAGTTGCAACTATTTTCACAAAAATCCTCATAAAATCTAGCAGATATAGTGACTACTATGCTACAAATCAGAATGTTTCTTCCTGTGTCTGAAACTTGAAAGCCATTTATCCTATTCTCATAATATATCACCCAAAACCAAAATTCACAAAGTACCTAAATGTGATCTTATTCGTCTGAAGCAATTTCTAAGGAAATACAAAAATAGAACCAGGAAAATTGCTAGGCAGCTTTAGACCACCTGCTAGACTGTAATGCTTTTTATAAGGGACCAGGGTTTGTCTTTATTTAAATAACTTTTTAAATTATGCATATAACTGGTAGGGAATTCTGTCTTCAGGAGAAGAAGGTGTTTTGATGACAGGCATATCAAACTTTGGAAGATAAAGCCTATCTGAAAACACAGCTCAGGTAGGTGGGACCTTGAGCACAGCTGCCCAGCCCTGAGTGGTTAGGTGGCACTGGTGTCTGCTCACAGAAACAGAGATGCACAGATAAAGGTCACTGGGATGCCCATCCAAGAGCACAGCTGAGTGAGACACGGGCTGGGCTGATCTGCCCTGCCCTGGTGGTTTAGGTATACGCAGGAAAGGAGTAAGGAAACAGAGGAGCTGTTAGCAGCGTGGTTTCTCTGGAACCGGTTTGTGGGGGGAAACAGGAAGGTGATGGTAACACAGGTCGTGAATTGTGATGAGCAGCTGGGATGGGGGAAATCACAGACATCAGCTTGTGGCTACATAAGTAACAAAGCCTTTTGCATTATTCTGTCTGTCTGTTTCTAAGCATCAATGAAGAGTGAAAACAGCTACCTCTTAGGAGTCACTAGGTACCTGCGTTTCTGGCACAGTGTATCAGTCTGGTTTAAGTGCAGTCAGAGGCTGGGGCTGCCAGACAGGATTTGGTTGGTGTGATTCCTCTTTCCTGAGGTCCACTACAGTGTCTGAGCTGCACCAAAGCCAAAGAGAAACCAGGGACTTGTGTTAGCATGACTGTGTAGTGTGCTAGTGCCAACGAACAGACATCTCAGAGCTGGGATCTGAGCAAAGAAATCATTATCCCATATTCTGTGTAAACAGATTATATGTTGTGCCACTGAGTGGTATGCTTCTGTTCTTGTGGTTGCAGCACCTTAATCTCCCCGAGGACAAGCATTGCAATAAATATCTATTTCATTCCCAGGCAGCAGCTCTTTATCTTGGCTTTTGATTTCAAACTGCCTCACATCAAATTTCCTGAAACCTAGGGGTTCTCATGCACTGAATAATATTTATTTCTGTTTTATTTCAAAACAAAATCCATCATTAAAATCTCACTATTATGGCACAATTTTATTTCTAAATGAGATAAACGATTCCTTCCCTCCCACCTTTTTCAAAACCATCTGCAAATTCTTTACTTTTGGCTAGCTGAAAGCATAGAGAAAAGTGCATAAAATGTTTCATTTTTTTTCTCCACAAGTGTTCAACTTCAAAGAGAATTCTTAATCACCGTTGCTCTTCATGCAAAATATGGTTTCAGAGAAAATTTTGAACTTGAAAAAGCTTTTTAAAGAAGTTGTTATAAATGAATTTCATAAACCCTAGATATTCATATGGTCTTCACAAACACATACAATTTTAAAAAGCATTTTAAAAATCTCGTGAAAGATGTGAAAAAACATGATTAATCCAAGAATCTTCAGTTCAGACACTCTGCAATGATGTTACTAGCTGTAAATAGTAATTGTATCTATTACTATATTGTCTAGATATCTTTATCTGGATCAGTTTCCTGATACCTACAATGGAAAAAAAAGACAATGGATCATGTTCTCACCTGGCCTTTCCAATATTTATTGACTTTAAATAACCCTCTTCAAATGAACCAGTGAAAGATCTTGTCTACTAAATGAAGAGTCATGATAAAGAATTTATATTTAACCTGTTGGGAATATCCTATTCAGACTTATCTGAAACATTCCATTTTACTAACATTCATCATCTGTGTACCCCATTTATAGTAAATTACTGTAACCAATTTACTTTTACTTTGTCAATGGAGATGTTTATCACCTAGTTTCAAATATTTAGCCTTGTTGATCCAAATTTTTAGTTCATTGTGCGCTCCTCTTTTTGTGCTCCAATCTTCGGTTGGATCTTTTAAGTATAAGGGAATTTTGAAACATGAAGGAAATGTGTTTAATTATTTGTCCAACCATAAGCTTCACAAAACTAAGTGACAGGGGTCAGAAACCCCTTGACAAGGTGAATGCCCTCACACCTCAGTCTGACTGACACTCAGGTCTGGCCCTCCTTGCCTGTGGCCCCTGGAGCATATGCTTTGTGCAGATGGAAGCTGCACACACCTGAGTCGCTAGCAGGACACCACTTTCACTTCAACACCACCATGGGTATGTCAGCTTGAATTCAGCTCCTCACTGTGGTGACTGGCATGTGGCTGATGCCAAAAGGAAAGGGAGATAGGCTGTATAACCCCTTTCTGTGTGTTTCTACAATGTCACACCAAGGCCTTTTGCAATAGGACAAGGATTATTGGTTAAACTGAAAGAAGATTGACTTACACTAGATTTAAAGATTTAATAAACCTCTTCACAATGGGGACGGCAAAACACTGGAACAGGTTGACCAGAGGGGTTATAGATGCACCATCCCTGAAAATATTCAAGGTCAAGGTGGATAGGACTCTGAGCAAACTGATCTAATTGAAGATGTCCCTGCTTATTGCAGAGACATTAGACTAGATGACTTTTGAAGGTCCCTTCTAACACAAAGTATTCTATGACTGATGATCCCACTGGCCTT
The DNA here is from genome assembly GCA_024734555.1 of Trochalopteron elliotii. NCBI lineage: Eukaryota > Metazoa > Chordata > Aves > Passeriformes > Leiothrichidae > Trochalopteron > Trochalopteron elliotii. Next base: position 33,902 of record JANPWX010000108.1, on the reverse strand, counting down.
GTCTGCCTCCCCACCGTTGCCTCCAGCTCCTGTACCCTGGCTCCCCTGTCCCCACAGGGCAGCTGCTCCCTGGCAGTAACTCCTGGCAGTGGATACAAAATGGAAATCTCTCACAGTGTACTACCTTTGCGACTTAATATTGATTTTACCAGGAAGAACACTGTCAAAAAGCAGACTGATGATTGATACACTTAACTGCTGCAAGATCATTTAAAAACACTTTCCAGCAAAGATCGTTTACAGAATTCATTTTTGGACTCAGGGCTGCAATTATTCTAAGGACCAGCATACAGAGATGACAAAAATTTGTGATCTCTGCTGTAAAGCTTAGACGGTCATACCTCTTTTTTGAGAAAAATTGCATAAATTCAAAAAAGTATTGATTAAAGAAAGGCTGCTTAATTTTGACTTTAAGCAATTGCGTTTGGCATAATGACTTTTTAAACCAAGATATTTTGCTTTGATTTTTTTTTTGCAACTAAAATTCTTCAACCTCTCAGAGTATAAACATGAACTTGCAATAGGGAAGTTTGGATATTCTCTTTGGACATTCTCTTTAAACTTCTGTTTAAATTCAAAGTCCCTAATTATAGATTTTTAATTCATACTCTATTTTGCAAACAATAAAATAATTGTGGAAGATTTTTTAATTCCAAATGAATTAATAATGTGTTTCTTTTTTTACAATATTTTAAAAACCTATCATCATCAGTAAAAAACACTTATGATGTGTGTGCAATACACAGTGGTTTTATATAATATACATGTTGCTGCAAGCACATAAAGGGCCCTTTGTTTGATGGGTGGCCCCTGTGCACAGCCATCACATAATTCCAAAGAATGAATAATTTATTCAAGCTTTATTTATTGTTTTCTAACCAAAAAAATAGAATGAAAAGAGAGACCTGCAAGCAAATCTAGCAAGCTTAAAATTGATGTTAAACATCTCTGCTTTTGTAATCACAAGTCTAACAACAGCTTAAGCTTTTGGTGGTGAGGAGTGGGCTTTTGTTGTTGGTTATTTTGGGTTTTTTAAATGATGAAAATTGACCACCATAAAAATACTGCCAGTACAATGCCACCGGTATTGGTAATGTTAACTTTTTATTTATATTATAAAGCATATGGTATTTAACTTGTAAATATTATTTCTGAAGAAAAAGAGATTCTTAAGTTCTCTGGGCCCTCTGCCAGAGGGCCCCCACTGCAAGCTGAATCATTCCAGAAAATTACACTATTGTGAAAATAACCTGCAAGCTTGAACATTGCTTTGTATGGAGCACCTGCTGACAGAACTGTGCCCTGAAGGCTGGGGTACCTCATTAGAATCATCACCAGAAATGTACATGTAGGAGTCTTCTTATAAGAGCAAGTATTTAAAGACACAAAAGCACACAAAGACAGTTTGCAGACTGCAGCTGAATAAATATTAGGGAAAAGAAGAGGAAATAATAAAATATATTACACATTAAAAAATCTATATTAGAAGAACATTATTAAGGCAAAAAAGTCAGAAAGAAAATAAGTTAGAAAATGCCAGCATAACTACTACTTGTGCAAATACTAATTCATTCTTTTGCACATATCTCCTAGGATAACAAATTGCAACTTTTTAAGCTACTTATTTCTGAAAAGAAATTTCTGAGTGAGTAAAAATATTTATGCACTGATAGAAAACTCAGTGAAAGGTTTCGAAAGAAACAAGTGGAAAAAAAGCAAGTATTGAACTTGTTCATTTGGAGTTTTTCTCAGTGAAATATTTTGGTAACTATATTCAAAAGGATCCATTCCCAGAATTAAGAAATAGAGATGATATGCTGGGGTTTTATGCTCCTCTTTGCACCTGGTTCTCAAGATATACATCTGTAAGATAGGAGAAAAATTTACATAAGGCAGTATAAAGACAGTGTTTCACTCCAATATTTTTTTTTTTTTAATTTTTGAAAAAGCTTAGGCCATTAGCTGGTAACTTTAGATGGGTCTAATCTTTTAAAGAGACTAATCTTGCCTAGACTCCAACAAAAGCAAGATGACAGTATGACATTTACAAAGGGAGAGGTGGTGATGTGGGTGTGATCAAACACTCTTATTGAAGAGTGACACTAAGAAAATACAGGTTAGATTCTTTACAAAGATGCACTTGTGGATGCCACCACAAAACAGTCTAAAAGTTTAAGAAATCAGGGTTCCTCACTGAGAAGGAGTCCTCAGTTTCTTGATGACCAGGACAAAAGGAGATAAAAGGGAGTCTTGGTAAGTTACATATATATATATATATATATTTTTTATAACATATAGCTTTGTATTGCAATTGCAATAAATGTGAAGTTACTATATCTAATTTAATTAATAGGCTTATCATTTAACATTCAAGCTCACCACATTTTAGTGCAGATTTTGTCCTTACTCTTATCCAGTGGTTTGCTGGAGGGCCTCAGAAGCAAGAAAACCAATGCATATTAGGCAGTCAGGGTAACTAACATAGTAGAAGTAGTATTGTCAGACATCCAAACCAGCCTCACTTATTTCAGATTAAAACGTATTAACAACTGTGAGAAATTTTCTATAAACAGTTTATCTGAGGGAATATATATTAATTTCTTTTAGATATCTATATCTATATGTATGTATGTTATGTATAAATGTCTTGGATTACACAGTTCCAGTATCTAAGCACAACCTAAAGTGGATTGAATCTTGTAAGAATGAATGACCTACTAAAATTTTGTATACCAAGATTAATTTTAGCTAATCACGAAGAAAAATTGTCCAGACCCCTTTTCTTCCAGAACTGAACTTGCAGATTTTCACAATGCGTACTAATCATTACATTACCTTTAACAGAGACACCTCCTGTCTCCTGTCATTTATCAATAGCCCACTTGTAATGCAAATTTCTAACTAACAATACCCCATATTCCTCTGCTAGGTTGATCTGTGACTTATTTAAACCACATGTTCTTTCTAAAAGAAAAGCTGCTGAACACGAACCTAAATCAGCTAGCTAGTCAGATTTTATAACATGTTAAGGTTTTATTTCTATGTCAACCATAGATTTCTTAAAGTCCTACAGGAAAAAGTACCCCCCCACACAGTATGATGATTCTTGCGTTCTGAAACCGGGCCAGTATCTTGCAATCTGAACAGTATCCTTGCCACCTAGAAATGTCTTTCTTTATCAGTTATGTCCTAGCCCAACAAGAGATAAGAAATATGAATCTATTTCTTTATAAAAAAGTGATGTAAAATGGTATTGCATGACTTTCCTGTGTCTCTTCTTTTCTTGTCCTTCCTCACCTTCTGTTTTATGTATCAGCTCTGCTTGTACACTTACATTGTAAGATTTTCAGAACAGAAGAGATTTCACTGAATGGTAGGACTTTATCTAACACAGAAAGATTTGGCTTTCAAATATCACCATGATGCAAAAGCCTAATTTGTTACTAATGCAGAAAAAAAACCCCATTATTTTATTGTTCAGCTGCTGTGGTAGAAGGAAAACTTTCCTATTTATTTCAATCTTCTTTAAGTTCATGGAAGTATAGACTGAAATAGGGTGATGTGATGTGCATCTGAACTCTTTGGCATATTATTCTCTGATCTGAAGTATCTGAAACTTCATGTCTGGATGCGGTGTGGCTTGCAGCAGCTGTGGCCAGATTCAACCACATGTGAAAGATTTCTAAAACAGCGCCTAAGTATTCATTACATTTCCTACTTAGTGACATGGCTAGCTGGTAGCAATTCCTCTCCTAGGACTTGATTTACATTCCTCCAAGAGCTAAGACTGTATTTTTTGTTCCTTACTAAAAGTAATTTGTCCAGAGTTTGGCTATTTGCACTTTCCAATAATTGAATGCCAAATGTCATTGTTGATCATAAGATATATTGAATGTATTAATTGTAAAAGCCTGCTTGTAAAAGCAGATATGCACATTTTCTTGACAAATTTTAGCTTATGATTCCTCCACATATATTGTGACTGTAATGTTTCAATGTATGGATCTTGCAATCTGCTGTACATAGTTCACTCAGCTCCTCAGTATAGCCAAAAGGATCCCTAGCCTTTCCATGCACACTGTGCTCGCCCTCAAATTGCATCATGTTAGCAACAGGCAGATTTAGTGCTGCCTAAGGACCTGCTACATTGCCCTCATGTGAAAGATGCCTTCCCACTCTACTGTATGAATGCAAAAGTTAAGTTACACAGGTGTTAGAAAATATAATTTGATGTTCCTCGTGTTTAAACAGGCATGTCAGTGTGTTGCCCTGAGACAAGGGCTAATTCCCAACCTGTGACAAAATTCCAGGAACGTCCCAGAATTTTCTATCAGGCAAGTTTAGGAGGTGCCCTGCTCAGTACTGCATTTCTAATCTCTTTTAATGTTGCTTCCTCCCATGCATCTAACTTTAGATTTTGGATGTCATTTTGGGAGTAAGGCACCTCTGAGTCAAGAACTACTTTCAAAGAGAGAGCTGCAGTTCTCCTTACCACATTGAAGTGGTTGGCTTTGGCTGAAAATATTGTTAACCCAAGCCTCTGCAAGCCTCTGTCAAGTCTCTAATCATCCTGGAAATATTGCTGCAGTGTGTTGCTGAACATACCTCTTCCAAAGCCTGACAACTAAATATGTTAGCTATTCTCTGGGATGATCAGATATCTGAGTTATTTTAATGTCATTATAATTAATCCAGATTTCCAAGAAACTATGAATTTCTACTCATTGTTTCTACTTTGTATATTTTTTCACTTATTAACTGCTGAAACCATGCCAAAAGTAGGAGATAAAGCAGATGATTAGAGATGCAATTTTAGATTACACTATCTGATTTAGAGTGCTCTAAAATACAGTACAATACTTTTAATACTACTGTTTTTATCAGTAGTTGGACTTCCATTTCAATGTAACTGAAAAGCAGTTTAATTTAACAACTGACAGGGTTTAGTTCAAGATTACTTTTCTGTGTTATTTTAAATTACTGGATTGTTTTTCTTAAGAGAGTATCTAAAAAGGTAAAACAGCAATTGTTAAAGAAAAATAGCAATTTTACTGAAATATATCCTATTAAATAATTCATTTCTATTTGAATACAGAACTACATTTAACAACAGAAACAATTTAGAAGTAGTCATTCAGACATTTTAAAAAATACATTAGTATGCTTTCCCCAGATGACACTGTATATATCAAAATGAATGACCTGAAGGCATTCAGAAATTCTATTAGCAAAACTTTCAATAGCTGGAACATAAGACCCTACATGTACCCCATGTATCTTCAATGAAAGCTATGAAGCTATGTATTATCTTTTATTCAGGGCTGTTAGTTCAATAACCAAACAAACTAATGAAAATTGCATTAAAATTAGTTGATGATACTTAAATCTTTTCTTGTTTCCCATTGTCTCTTGGTTCAATAGCTTCTATCTCAACGGCTTTTTTTCTGCATGTTGCTCTAAAATTGGTCTAATATTAGGGGTGTCTAGGCAGCATCCATTTTCATGGCAGAATTCTTTCTTCCATCCATTTCAAAAATCTATATTTTCATTTAAGGTCCAATATAATTTAAAGTTATTTCTCTGCTGATCCAAACTTCAGCACAAGAAGCGCAGAAGATCAAAGCAGCTCCTGAGAATTCTGCATCTCTAATAAATGCAATTTGGGGGGTTAATTCAAACTAGTGAGTTTCCTGGACCTCGAACCCCACCACATGTGATTTCAATCTGCTGGAAGAAGCAGTCTTTGCCTGGGAACATTATTTTCCCATTAGAAGTTAGACTGCATTTGGTGAACACCTGAAGCAAAGTTTCTAATGTCATTATCCCTGAAAGGAGTATAATTTTTTTTTCCTAAACCTTTTTTTGAACCAAACCACTGTCAGGAACAATCAAGGGATTCTTCTCAATATTGCATTGCAGCCCAAAACCAAAATACAATGTAGACAGAGCCTTAATATTCTGATTTCTATTACTTTGATTTGGCAGTTCTGCTGTGCTTTCTTCTCCCTGAGTTAGCTGGGTACTGCTATGTGACCCAGGCATTCCTCCTTTATCCATGTCTCTAAGGCCATGAATCTTGTATTGTTTACAGCAAAATGAAAGAAGTTCAAAAAAAAGTCAACGCAGAACAGCTGGTAGTGAAAGAAACTTCAGTTAAGTGTGAAATACACCTCCTTAAGCAAAAGAAGGCTTTGAACCCAGGCCTCCCACCTTCAAAAGTGGGTGAACTCATCCCACTCAAATATCACCTTCACTGGTAGCTTTTTTTGAAATAAGTACATGCCCCAGCCCTCCTTGTCTTACAGAGAACTCTAGTGACCAGGCTAAGGACTGCAGAATAATGGAAATCTCTCCACTCAGTCCCAGCCGGGTTCTGAAGCCAACAGAGGAGCAGAATGCAAGTGACCGTCTCTGCAGTGCCCAGAGCCTCCCGGGGCAACTCTGAGCCCAGGGCTCGGCAGTGCCCGCCTCTCTCCATGTACTGCAGGGTCAGCCACCTCACTCATTGCCAGGCTGGTTTTTGTTAAAGGCAAATAAATGTATCCAGGACTTTTTAAGTCATAAAACATCACAGTTTATAGCCAGGGGAGCTTACATTTTAAGAAAAACATAATTCATTAAGACAGGAAGCACTTGAAATCTACAGGAGGTGAACACTAGTTGTTTATTTAATCTTATTGACTTCCTTATGTTTCAGGAGTGCAAAGACAGCAAATCACTGGAGTAACATAGCATCTCTGCAGGTCACACTAGCTCATCAAAAAGATTGAATAAAAGCACAGAAAGGTTGGTTCAAGTAATATTTCAGACCTCACAGTCCTGCTAGCAAATAATACCGGGAAGCCACCTCCTAAAGTCTTAATTCACTTTTTTCTCAGATAAGAAATCCAAGTGGAAGTAAAAGAGATATATTCTAGAGTGAAGGGGGGAAAAAAGTGTGTGTGGGGAGGTGGAAGAAAGAACACATATTAGAAAAAAAAATAGCAGAAAAAAAGAATACCATGTTCATCCGAAGTCACAATTTTGAAGATGTGGTCTAACTCCCAATACAGCAGCTATTTGAGTTTACAAATACTTTAGAGAGGCAGACAGAGTAATAAACAGTCATTATATATTCTGTGTTAAATACAGAACCCAAATGCCGTTAGTGTTGCCACACTTTGGGAGATACAAAGACAAAAGAAAATTTACACATGTATAGATGCTTGCAAAGATTTTTGGAGACAACAGAAACAAAAGTGTTTGCTATTAAATGATTCTAAAACTCCACAATATTTTTGCTTTAACAGTGGTTGTCATAGATTAGCTTTAGTTGTCACCTTCTGCATAAATCAAGGGGAAACTAGGTCAAGATGTACTAACAAGCAGGTAATTGCCATTGTTATCTATAAGATAAAGCCACCTCCGTTTGTGACTTAGCTTTACAAGAACTGCCAGGTTGGATCAGACCATTAGCCTGTTTTGCTTGGCATCCTGTCTCACTGTGGTTAGCACCAGATGATTTTAAAAGGACCCAGAAGTTCCAGCATAGACAAAAACAGTCTAAATTGCTGATAGGACACATTTCTCCCTATCTGCTCTGGTTTAATGACTTGTTTGTGTCTTGGACCATAAGCTTTACATACCATATATATTAGGTAGGATAAAAAATATTTTTGTGACTGTGCATTTGAAATTGGTTGCACAAGGGAACATCAATATTCTGAAATGTGAATTGGATTTGAACCTGGGGCTAAGCCCTGAATATTGTTTTGCTTGCAAGTTTCAGTTTGCAAACTTTATATTCGGGCTATAACTGTTGTTAATGTGTGTTCCTAAATAACTGTAGTATTTCATGAAACATCTGAGAAATGACACTTCTTCATCTTGGTTCCTTAGATTCTCAAACTGATTCTTGCAGCACAATTTTTATGTTACTACTAAGAAATACATTGGAGATCCAAGCTGGGTATGAATATTTTAGAGCTCCAGGTAAAGGAACTACCACAAAAAGGCAGCAGATTGTCTTCTGTGTTAGAGATATACTTTTGAGTCACCATCAGCTTAATTTAAAGGAAAACACAAGTAGGTAACACATTTAGAAAAGTTTGTAAATATGAGAAAAAAAGAAAGCTACAATTAACCTAGTTAGTTATTCATCAGTTTACATCCTTTCTGCAGGCAATGCCAGCTTAAATACTCACATTCCTGTCTTATAGTCTGGTCAGGTTTTCAACTTTCTGAAATTTCTGTTTTCCTCCTCATCCCAGTGTTCCAGCTCACAATTTGATCACACTAAACTGAACTGGGAAAGTAATATGAACTGAAGGAAAAGATATTTTTATTTTTTTTAAAAGCTACCTAGGTTACTATTTTTTTTTAATGGATCAACTCCATAGCATGAAGTTTTTCTAACACTGAATATTATATTTATAGCTCTTATCAAGTTTGAAAGTAGTCTTTATTCCAGACACCTACATAAAGTTAATAATCCAAGTTCACTGACAACTATGGCTTTACACCAGCTAATTATAAGAAATAATTTTTATATGGTTAAATCCTGGGCCAATTCTTTAGGTTTATCAAAATATAAAATATTCATAGAGCTAGAGTGTAAGCACTTTATGCCCTCAATTTTGCCTCATGACCAGACTTCCAAACCAAATTAATTCATTTACGTCAAACCACATAAATCCAGAGCATGCTGTAATTCAAAATGTGTTTTAAGATTGCAATTTGAGAGAAAAGTTTGAATTTTGTGAAGACCTAGTGGCTTCTTCTTGTGACCCTGGGAAGGCACTTTTGCTTCACCAAACCCATTTCCTTCTCACCTACAGTGAGAGTTCTGATAAATAGGGACCTTTTCTAACCATCTAAGGCTTGCTGCCAGCTCTGAGTGACAGCAGAAAGGGCTCTGACCCAGACAGGTATCACCTCTTTGATGAGACATGCTTTTAACCAGCGTGGTTAAAAGCATGTCTCATCAAAGCATCAATCAGGCAATGTAGCATCAACTTAACCTGGTAGCAGTGGAGGTCTTTTGTCATGTGTCCCCATGTCTGGGCAAGGCTGTGGGGAGCAGGAGACCAGCCCTGCTTCAGCACCAATGAGACAGGGGCTGATGGCCCTGGGGGACTGACATGGGGCCCTGGGCTGTGGGCAGGGTGGGGGTGAAGCCACAGGGAAGCTGGGCAGGGACAGGTAGGTCCTTAGTGCCCTTAAAACCCCAACAGGAGACACCAGAAATGTGTTCAGAGCAAGTCCCAACATGGTAAATATTTCACAATCTGTGTTCCTCACAGAGATTATTTGCTTTTTCCCATAGCAAGAATAATTAACATTAAAGCTGGTCAGAAAATCCAGAGAAAATGTTTTAGTTTTTCAATTTTTTTACTTCCTCCGAATGCAAATTTTTTGCTAAAATAGTCCAATTGTGATGAAATCCCATTGGAAATCTGCCATCAGACAAGCTTTGAAACTTTTCTTGGTGTCCTGCCAGCTCATCTCTGTGGCTCCTCAATAAAGCACCTGCTGGGTGCCATAACCACTAGCTCTGGGTCTTCCAGGAGCAGCAGGACAGGCAGACAGGTGGATGCTCCTAGTGCCAAAACCCCATGCATGCTATTTTCAAGCAAACCCCGAATTTCTGGGTTTTGATTTAAGCCAGAGTGAGAGCAGTTTTCCAAACCTCAAAATATGCCACAAAGAGGAATGATTTTTTTTCCCTTACAGCTGTACTTCAATGTATTCAACAAATTGAAGAATGAAGGAGTTTGTCAACAGGACTTTTTATTTCATTGAAGACTTGAAAAGACATGAACAGTTGTGTGTTCTGGTTTGGAGGAGTTACATTAATATGCAATTCTTTGTTATCATTTGGACATTTGTTTAAAAAAATCTTACTTTTATTTATTGTTCACATGAGCTATATAAATTTTCAAACAGATGAGATGCAATTGATCTAATCTCTCTGGATTGCAACAAATCATCTGATGGGATGTCATGTAAGACATTTTGTTAGTACAGCAGAAGAAGGTAGGGATTAATAAAATCCTGTCAGATGGAGAAGAGACTGACTCATTGGGGGGGGAGGGGGGAAGAGAGAAAAACGAGCATATTTGAATGTACAATCTGAGTATGTAGTTTATCAGCAGAGCTCCTGAGTAGAGCTTGAGATCACTTGCAAATTCTGATAAATGTGTAACTCTAGGACAAAGAGTGGAAAACTCCTGATGACATCTGGAGGTGATGGAAAGCTGAGTGATAGCCTTCATACTGCAGAGAATCAGAAGATTCAGAATAAGGAAAACACTCTCTGTCTTTAATGCTGTAAAATTCTAAAAGTGCCACTTAAGAGAATTAAATGCAAGGTCACCCAGTTAATACTGAGAATTTCTGCTCTGAAGTGAAATTTATCTGTTGGAAATGATAAAGGGGAATGGTATTCTGTGGCATTAGGTAATCCTGGGATAACTATGATTCAACATCACAGTGTAATGTTAAAAACCAAGTCAAGAATGTATCAATTGATCTGGTACTGTGGAGATGGAGAACTATCTATGTCATTGTACAAAGCTCATGTGGGAGGGTGAATAAAATCCCTATCACCTGTACCCACAGCACATGAGATCATGCTAAAGCAAACACAAAGAAAGCAGAGCAAAGGAATTGAGATACTATCACACAAAGTGCAAATAACAGCTCTTTATAATAGTCTAGGGAAGTGTAGGACAGTGCTGCTCTCTGTGCAAGTAGCAGGAGGTAATAATCACTGCTGCAAAGAAAGAACTGTTTGACTACAGAAGAAGATGAAATAAAAAGTGAAAGAGTTTACCATATGCCCAGTGAATATTTAAAATCACTGAAAGAAAAAGTTAGGAAACATCCACTGCAAGTAGAATACCAAAACTAGCAGTAGACTGGGGGCTTGGGGAGTTGCTTTTTCAATTTTTAAACTTTTAATGTCAAGATTATTTTTGATAACTTTAGAAAATGGATGGTATTTTATGTTTCCTGTAGTAGGAACACCAGAAAATCACTTCTAGTTAAATTTAGGATAACATTCAATTACATTTAAGGTCTCAATCTGGTTGATGACCAAAGGTAGGATGGGTGGAAATAACCTCTGCCAAAAGCAAGGATGACATGGCACTCATAAATAATCTGTTAGATTACACTTAATTAAGATGAAGTGTATCAAATTAATTATTTTATCTTTCTCATTACAATGAAAAAGGGAGCTATACATTTTTTGTGGACACTGACTACAATGAAACCACATATTTTTATTTTTTTTCTTTTTTTAAATTTGAGTTTGAAAGGTTTGACAGTCAGAACATTAAAGGGAATATATGAATCACTTCTGGTTATGCCCTAGAAGGAAGGATTGCACTAGTGTGATAAAGACTGTATTGTATTAGTGTAATAAAGGCTGTACCAACAACACAATAAAGAGTTAGACTGTTACCAATATTGCTGTCAGCCTCATCATTCCAAATTCAGCATAATTCTTTAATAACAGAGGTAAAAAGAACAGAAAATAAGGGCCAAATAATTTTTATGATATCAAAGGCCTTAATCAACAATTTGCTTCATTAAACATAGAATGTATCTCAGCCTGACAGAAACTCAAATCTGATTAAAAACAGGACAAGTGGTAAATTAGAAATGTTTGTCAAGGAAGAAATCAACTGAAAGTATAATTCTCAATCCTTTTATATGAATCAGTGGGGTACTAATATAACTGTGCAGAAGCCACTTGACTATGTTCAAGTTAAATGAACTCACACTGGGTAGATGTTGTGGATGGAGTGACAGACTTCAGTCATAACAGAAAAAAAAGAAAGAGAGGCCACTATTAAATGTATTTTTAAATTATTTGATAAAAGATGGAAGAGCAGAGCCTCCAAACCAGCTATTCAATGATGATATAGTACAGAAAGTCTGCTGTTAGGTAACAACAAGGACTCAGACAGATTAGTAAACATTTAGGATAAATGTGTGCTAGATTTTCCTATAGTTACATCCTAAGGATTGTCAGAAGTCAAAATTTTTTATCAGATAAGATCTTTAAAAGATAAATTTGTTGTCATGGAATTTGCACCGATGTTTTCCTATGGCCCTGTGGAAGCTGTGGCACATTACAGGAGCCATAGTGGAATAGTCAAAAAAAAAAAAAAAAGGATTTAACTATTTCATAGAAAAGCCTAGAATAATACATAGTCATAGGAAGCCCTGAAACTATAAATTAAATTTAAATTTTGTTTTGGGATATTTATTTGATCATGTCACTCACAAAAAGTTTTTATCAGCCACATAGCAGAGTAACAGGCCATCTTGCTTTCCATCCGTATTGAAATGATTCTTCAGATTTCAACTCTCTCCAAGACACTCCTAGACTCACTAGCTCTCAATCTTTTTATTCTAAACCAATCTGATGTTTTAAACTTTCTGTAACAGTTGCTCCTGAGCAGTCTTTGCAAAAAGCAAAGATCTGACAGAAACTTCACATTCCATAACCAAATAATTTCCTTAGTTGTGTGGCCAATCCATTGGTACTTAGTGCTGAAATGCTTGTGTATCATTCATTGTCTCATCTCAGAGCAAGACAAATATAATATCTTCCAATTAATTAAAAGAGAGGCATGTAGATCTTAATATTAACACATGTAAAGTATTTTAATGTTCCCCACAATATCATATTCTCTCCACATCTTTTTGATAATGAAAATTTCAAGAAAATATTCTCCAGTCAGCCACCTTATTCACAGAACATGTACTTTCTTAAGAGAATGTGCATCCTTCCTTCCTGTGTGCGAATTTCAACACTATTTCAGCAATGTAGGCAGTAGAACAAATAGAAATAAAAATAAATCATAAGATCATAAGTTAAAGCCTGAAGTGTTTTGGGAAAAGTATAACAAAGCCTCTTTTATACTTCTCCTAGGGGGAGATATTTTGGAGACAGGAGATTTTGTAGGGAGGAGATTGTGGACTGTGTCAGTGGACAGACACCCATTTTTCTAGGTTCCCTCTTTCTGATTGGCAAACCTGTGCCTGCAGCCCATTTAAAAATTTTTGCAATAGAGACCCAGGTAAAGAGACTGAATGCAAAGAAGAGTTGAAATGACAGATTTTATTTTCTTCTGAATGGCTGAGGAACAAAAGCTCTGAAAAATTTTTTTCCTAGCAGAAATATGTTAAAACCAAAGATAAATTATATTATTATCATCAAAAATCAGAAAACTTATCCCACAGCCATATATAAATTAAATTATTCTCCACTATTGGATAATATATAAAATTCACAGTAATTACATGGGAGACCAGACTCCACCTACCAAAAGTCTTACTTATTTCAGCATTTCCATCTTCCAACTTAAAGCAGTACCCACTGCTTGAATTTTTTTTTTTTTTTTCATTTGAATGACAGTGGTGGTGGAAAGATCTTCAGAGACTTCTCATGCCATCTTCAGGAGAATGCTGCTTCAATGTGAACTCCCTCAGGAAAGAACTTGCACTAGCAAAGTTACTAAAAACATTTCTTGAGATGGTGATTTTATGTTTAACTGGTTGGAACATGTAGGAATTGTAGCCTCATATATTCTGGCACCCAAAGTACAAAGTCTCACATATCTCCAGCAGTTCTATACCCAGAAAGTTTCAACACGAAGTATGACAGATTTCAATTTTTTTCACAGAAATCATAAAAAATTCACATTCCCAGTAGAGTTTTCTGCAATCATTTTCCTACCTAATTTCTTCCAAGACAGGCAACAAATACTTACTTTCCTCTTGTACTTTCCAGACAGGTTACCTGAATAACAGCCATTGCATCAGGCATGCAGGCAGAGATAAGACACAGGGAGCATTACTTAATTAGACCCTATTTTTATAACTTGCTCCATTTGGAAGTTGCCCACTAATAATTCACACTGCATTGATCATCACTCCTTCCTTAATCTTTTGTATGTGTAACTGTCACCAGCTGCAGATCAGGTCCCCAGGCTGTTTTGGATGTCTTTATCAGCCCTTTGTCTGAAATCTGAAGGGAATAATAAACTGGTTCCACTATTGTCCATAGCAGACAGTGGAAGCTCCATCAGGAATCTTCCACTTTGTTAATGAACTAAGCCTGTAGCAAGGTCCTGTTAAACAGCAGCAGAGTAAACCTAGCTCCTGACCCATGTAAGCAAATTCTGGCAGTGACTGAGGGAAGACCCCAGACATATTTCTGCTTCAATCAGCCTAACTGACAGAGAAAAATTCCCTCCTCATTAAAAAGGTCTTTACTATTAAAACTGGCCTTTAGTGATCCTGCCTGTGCCCCTGAGGCCAGAGAGAAGTTTTGGGCCAAGACATACCCTTGATGGAGGAGGAGCAGGATAGAAAATATTTAAACAAACTGGAGAGGTGGGACTTTTCATTCTGGAAAAGAGAAGTCTCAGAAGAGATCTTCTCAAGGTATGCAAATACCAGATGTGAATGATGAGGGAGCCAGATTCTTCCTGGTGTTGCCCACTGACAAAACAAGAAAGAAAAAAAAAAAAAAAAGGAATTCCATCTGAACTCAATAAATTTATTTTTCCCTGTGAAGACAGTCAAACACTGGAATAGGGTATTGAGATAGGTTGTGGCATCACCAGCCCTGAAGACATTCAGAACCTGGCTGGACAATCTCCAGGACTCCTGGATCTGTCTGATCCTGCTTGACCAGGGAAGTTGGACTACATGATCTCAAGAGGTACCATACAACTTAAAATTTTCTATAACTATGTGAATATTGCTATTTTCTTTGTGTTATAAACAGAACCAAGAAAATATTTAAAATGCATACAAAACCATTCAATTAATTTATACAAGATTTGATCCAGCAGTGGCTTTAAATAGACACAATAAAGTGGTTTTAGAATCACAGAATTATTGAAATTGGAGAAGAGTTCCAAGATCATTGAGCCTAACTTTTGACTGAACACCACCAAGCCAACTAAACTATAATGCTAAGTGCCTCACCCAGTCATTTCTTGAACAATTCCAGGGATGGTGACTCCATTTTCCTGGACAGCCCATTCCAATGCTTGTGCTGCCAAAATAACACATCTTTTATACTAGTTCATACACAGCTATCTTTCACTCTAACCAGCAGAGTAGTTCTGACTATAATTTTTTGTAACCATTTTTATTGTGCTTTAGGATCTCTGTCTACCAGTTTTAGAAGAAATCCCTATGGTGTAAGCTAGGACAGACTTTGATTTGTGAATCTAATCACAGATGGGGAAAGGAATGGAGCTCTGCTTTAAGTGAGTATTTACAGCCACACAAAGTGAACATTCTCTTGTAAACTACTGGCAGCACTGAATGCCAGTGCTCCAAGTATCAAGGTAAATTATCCATGCTAGATGTAGGGAAAATCTATCTCGAGTGTTGCTTTTTGTAAAATATAGTAGTGCTCAATTTGGCATATGATTTTGAACAATTGAAAACTAATCATTTTAAATTGGACTTATTTCAGTTTAGCTGAAGCTGCCTAGGAATCAGATTTAAATGAGGTAATATTAAACAAAGACGAACACCTCTGTACATGTAATCTTTACTCTTTTTAGTAATACTGTTTTAAATTAGCGTAAATTTATATTCTGTACCTAAACCAGTAAAGCATGCAGAAGAAATCTAGCAAAGACCATGAATCCTTTTCTATGTAAAGGAGAAGCAGCATGTAACATGCTCAACAGTACTTAATTGTGCGATCATTGATATTGCTGAATTAGTTTGTTCATGCAAAACAGATGTTTTGGTAATGGCTTACAAAACTGGCAGTTTGTTTCTTGCTGTCACAATGAATCAAAAGCTGAACAATACTCAATCTTGGGTTTTTTTCAAGTACCATGAAGTATTTGCCTTAGGTCAATTTTATTTGGTCAACAGGAGCTTTAGATATAAGAATACATGTATATATGCCTCAAAACCAAACAAAGGTGTGCAAATTAAAAGGTAAAGCAGGGGCCCAAAGCCTTGTTCAGGTGCCCCAAACATGATGGGCCAGTGAAGGATTCTTCCATTCCATCTAGGTTAAAGCTCTGTCTTTCTCTGGGGCCCATTGCAAACCCAACTTTTTCCTTTGATTTTTGACATCCTTAGCCTTTGACATCAGCTTAGGAAGCTCTGGAGTATACAGTGTAGCATGTCTAAGCCAGTTCCACTTCTGGGCTCAGAAAGCAGGAATGACTATTTCTGTGAGATTGAGCTGAAGTCCATTTTTAACATTCACTACAAGATTTGTTGTTTCTTAATTTGGTCCAAAGTGTCTCTGGACCCCAGCTGGAACATTTGAGCTTAAAACCAGCAGGTTTTATTTAATTTAGAGGTCTGAACACAGTCCTACCATACAATATTTGTACCTCCAGAGGACACTCAAGGTGTGCGTGCATAAATGGGAAATAAAGTAATGCATTACTGCCACTGAAAACTTTCAATACTCAAATCAGTGTCTGCCTTGAAAGGTTCTTTGAAGCAGAAAAATGTTTTGAAAGTGCTTTTCTTTCTGTATTTCCTTGGTGCACATTTTGATGATGATCCATTTCCTTCAACTAGCTGATGGAATTCATTGCAGATAAATCAAATAACTTCCCATTATTTAATTTAAAGAGGAAAGAAGTTACCCTTGTGCTCAAAGGTCTTATATTACCAGGTATTTAAGAAAAACAACATTCTGATAAACACAATAAAATCTGGAGATTGGCAAACCCAGCTGTTTGTCAGGAAATTTTTCAATGCAGTTTTCACAATTTTTGAGAAGTGATTTAGTAAAGACATGCCAGTTAAATACTTCCTGATCAATATGTCTGAGTACAGGGTTATCTGATGTATGGCAGTTTTAAAAGATGGCATGAGAATGTTTACCATGGTTTGCATGATAATACCACATGCTATAGGCAGCAGCAAGATTACAACATTTTTAGTGTTTTCATTTCTTGGCTTCTTTAATTTGAAAAGGTGCAGGTAAAAAGCATAATTTCCTGTCTATAGGAAACAGGGACTTTTCTTCCAACCCAAGCCTCAATCTTTCCAATGGCAGCAACAGGCATTTAACTGTGACTCCTTGTCTACTCTAATAAGCTTTTCTAAGCAGAGGGGACTAGGGGCATCCAGACAGGATTTGCTGCCTGCTAAGTTACTTCTGGAAAAACATTTTAGCTGGGAATTGTAGTGGCATGGCCCTCTGCTCTGGAAAAATTGGAAGTAAAATGGAATGAGTGATATTTTTCTCTATAAAGGACATGTATGCAACAAAAGATACATTTTCAAATTTCATAGCCCACCTTAGTATTTGCCGTAGTTGTCAGTTTACTAAAATAATTTAGAAAAACAAGCACAAATAATAGTTATATTAATAAGAGAGCTCTGTAATGTGGTGATCAAGTTTAAACAGAATTTTGGAAGATAAAGCAGATGTGAGAACCAAATCTAGATAGATTTTGAATTATTCTGCTATTGTGCTAGCACAGTGTTCTTAGTGTTATCATTGAACAAACCTGCTTTGTGGTTTCTTGTGTGAGTGAGTTACTGCTAAGAGTCAGTGATGGTTCAGCTTTTAGTTGCTACTAAAGAAATTGCTATGAAATTTCCTTCTGCTGATGCCAAAAGTAGTTTACACACTGGTTTAAATGATAAGGTATTTGAGGCAGTAAGCAGTGATTCAATGATCCAACTGAATTGCCTCTTTCCTTTCCAGTGTGCTGTAAGATTAATCTGTCAGTTTTCTGCTGCTCCTAATTATTGTGGTGATATAATAGAAGCCTACTAAAAGTGGTTTCAACTTTCCTTCTTC
>JANPWX010000108.1:0-15997 GCA_024734555.1 Trochalopteron elliotii | reverse complement strand
TGGGGGTTTTTTTGTGGGGTTTTTTTTTTTTTTTTGGTTGGGTTTTTTTGGTGTTTTATTTTGGGTTTGTTTTTTGGGTGGGTTTTTTTTTTTGGGGGGGGGGGTTAATTTTAGTTAATGAGACTTTTCCAATGGCTTTTTCTGCTTCTTTGAGTGGATAACACCTGTGACAGAAGACCTTAAATGTGATGAGATGGTGCCTAAAACCACTATTTCAAATGTCACTGGAATTCTGATAATTGCATTATGCCAGTGGGTGCATTCTGCTCCCTGCTTCTGTTCACATGAAATCTTTTGTGAGGCCTTTCTGCCCTGTAAGTCTTAAATTACAAGCGAATTTCCAAATGACAGACCAGCTCCAGCTATGTGAAGACTTCAGAGCACAGTGCTATCAGCTGAAATTCAGACGCAAGATGCAACAGAGATCTGCTGAGCTTTCGACAGATCAAAATGGTTTCAGTGGTTTTGAGCCATTTCTTAGCAGCACACTAAACTGCCTTTCTCTCTACATTGTCTGCACAGGAGGCCATTAGACAGCAGGTGCAAGAGCAGTGCCTCCTTTCCCCTTCCAGCTGGAACTTCAGAGCAAATGGCCTGTCACCCTATTAGCTGCAGGTTTCTTCCTCTGGAGCTCAGAGAGGACAAAAGTCCCCTATTCCAGTAGTTATAAATGCCCCTCAGTTTCAATGTAATAGTGAAACAGCCTCAGAAACGTATGGCTCTCAGGGCAGGTTTTTTGAAGCCAAAATTTCCAGCCAGCTCAGTGCCCCTGATTGGCTTCCACATCTTTGTCCTCTCAGTGCTGCTGGCTCCCATATTCCACTGGTTAGTATCTGATGTAGGCATCTCAAAGATGCAGTGTGGAAAAGCAGTGCAGTGCACTAATTAATTTGCCCATCTTTAACTTTGCATTTACCTCTTTTGTCAGCAAATTGCAAGTAGCATTATGGTGTGATTTCTCTGCAGAAACATAGGGTTTAGAGTAACTTTAAACTCCCAGTTACTCACTGTCTTCTGGATTCACAAAAAAGCGCCAATCATTACCAACGTTAGCTAACCAGCTCACAGGAGAAAGGGGTTTGTGTACAATTCTAGCTAGTCCCAGCACTGAGGTAACACCTGGACTTAGAGGATTCCTCCTCACTTGATAGAATGACAGAACTTCATTAACAATTCTGAAAGGCTGGCTTAGGTTACCTTCTATCCAGAAAAATGTGATATTACTAAGTAAATTTGAATATGGGTTTGGAGCACTAAAACTGTTTTATGTCTGGATAGAAAAAACTATTTCTTTTACTAAATTGATAAGAGATACATTATAAAATTGCATTCTTCCAGCAGGGGACAAAAGCATCTGGTATAATGCCACCTACATTGTTCTTTTGCCCTGCAGTTTGCTCTTAATAGGATTACAGCAAAATAGGACATAGTGCATTTGGTTTCTGCATTATCTGCATTCTGCAACCTGCTGCTGTTCTGCAGTGTTCACTGCTGGAGACTGACAAAGGGAAGACCCAATGTTTAAGATAATTTCTCAAGCAGTCTCTTCCCTTTTTCAAATTCTATTTAAAACAAAGGTAAGGTATAACTGCAGCCAACAGGCTCCACAGAGATGTATAGCTATAGATCCTGCAATTATCTTACCAAAATAAGTGTAAATTTTCATGTTAAAAAGCAATTCACAAGAAGCACCATCAGCACGACATCAAGGAAAAAAAAAATCCAACACCAGGCAAACAAAAATAATTACCACCATGAAAAAAAAAACACTTCTCAAACAATTATTGACCTGGCCATCTTTGTGCTTGAGTTTCTGCCTAGCTGTTATCTCACTAGTAAAGAAAATATATTATTTGGAATTTAGGTTCCTGTGTCCCTTACTGATTTTAACTGCTTATTCTGGGAACATCTCTGAAAGCAAGTAGGACTCAATAGTACCTCATTTCAAGTGTCATATCTGGAAAGAAAATGTGACAAGAGTAATTCGCATTGTTTGGCACAATTTATATGAGTGTATATATATATTTCATTCAAAGTTGGCTTTAATGAGTCAGAGAAATAGAATTAAATGATACTTGTACTTCTAGCTATATTGTAAACTCACTATAGAAGACTTCTGGCTTTTGTAGCTTGTTTATTTTCAAACTGTGGTTTGAAAGAGACCTAAAATTATTCATGTAGATATTCTGCCGGGTTTAAGAGGCAAAGGACTGGGTGAATACTCAATTATACTCAATTGCAGCAGGTCTCAAAAGCAAAAGGAGACAATCATAACCAAAAATCCCAACCAACCAAGACCAAACAAACAAACCAAAAAACACCCAAACAAACAAAAAAAAGCCAAACCAACCAAACAAACAAACAAACAAACCCAAAAAACTCTAATGTTAATCCGAAAAAGTTTCTTCCAGAGTTTTTCCATGGAAAAGAATTTGTCTTCCCATAGAACTTCTGGGAAAGCCTGACTGCCACCTTGATGTTAAATGATTGATAGGAGCCACTAAGGAAGTGCTGAAGCAGAAATGCACTTTAGCTATTAACACTAAGATGAAACCTTGATTTCTGAATGATGGCTTCAAATTACTTAGAGTGAGATGGGAAAGTTACAGAAAAAGTCTGTACCTGTAGCAAGGTGTCATAAAAAATGGAGTCATCAGACCCTTTTGTGAATGGGCTTATGCTGGTAGAATCAGCTCTTGAGTGTTTCCTGTGCTGGTGCTCATGAATCAGAAACACCTAATGCAATGGTAAGTACTTAGCAGACCTGACTGAAAGTAATAGCATATGCATCAAGACAAAATAAGGTGTAAGATATCTAGCTACAGATACCTACTGTATTTTGTTTTCACTTCTTCAAGACTGGGGTTTATTTTTTCATTTAATTTTAAGTCTTTAGGATCGGTGCTTGATTGGCTCCTGAGAAGAAACTCACTAATTTACAGTACAGGTTTCTGCTGGGCTGACAATCTGATGAAAGCATCTCTACAGTATGTCCCTTCAGCAATTTTTTTGGATTTCAGTGTTGCTCTGATAAATGTTCATTGAAGATGAAAAGTTAATTGTAAAGGAAGCTGTGCAAAGCTGTGAGAACCAGAGAAAATAAATATATGTGCCAAATAGGTAGGAAAAACAGACACCAAAAAAATTAAGCAATTCCCGAAAGTGTAAAAGAGAAACCCCAAACTTAAAGACCTTTGAAATACTGCCACTAAGCTGCTCATTGAGCTGGTTGAACTCCTGTGTCTTTACTGTGGTGCCCCTAAATGTTCTCTGTTTCCCTGAAATCTCTGCTAGTATTTTCTTTTAAGAGAATTGAAAATGATATGTTTGATGTTTAGTTATCAGCTGACATTTCTATTGCCTCTGTGTCTGACAGCTATGAATGTGCTGGACTTCTGCTGTGCAAACATCTAGCTCACTATCCTGATGAGGAAGGAAAATCAGACAAAAGAGCTCACAGCATGGCTTTTAAATGCAGAAAGTTACAGGCTCACCAAGTATGTCCCTGCTCATATTCTTACACCTTTCTTAGAAAATCATAGCACTAAAACACACTGGAAACTTAAAGCACAGAAAAGATACATAATCCTGCAACATGTATTTTTAATAGCTTTAAATCTTCTTCACCAGAGCAAATTAAAGCAGTTAGATAGTCTTGTTGCTATTTCTGTGATCAATGACAAAATATAAAACTGTACCATAGAGAATGTCAGGACACAGGAATGTTGTGCCCTAGGATTATTTTAATGCAGCAGAAAAATCCTTGTTTGCCTGTGAGAAAAATAATGTATACCAATGCAGTTCATGACAAAGTTACCACTAGTCAGTCTATAAAGGTTTCATGTGGACTACAATCAGAACCAATTTTTAAACATATTTTGCCTCATCTGAACTTTTAAAAAAATATTTTATTTTCAATTTCATTTAATTTCTACCCTTTTTAGAAAACACAGTACTAAATTGCTCTGAAGTTGAAGCGCCTAAATGTCATGATCAAGTTAATGGCAGTGCCATAATTTTCTTCTTGATTTCAGCCAAGGTTTTGTAGTGTGTGTGTGCGTGTGTGCATGTGTGTGTATGTAGCATGTAGAGATGCTTTCTTGCAGTCAAAGAGCACTGCTGAACTGCTAATGCAAATAATTCAAAATCTGGAAATATCAGAGTTCTGTTTTTCTGTACATTATTAAAATATTTCTTTTTTTTTTCTGTTGCTCTTCATTCAAGCACAGTTCCAGCTGGTGCCCAAAGGAGCCCTGCGGCTCTAAGAGGCTTTCCATCAAGAGCAGCAGGGTAACCTAATCTCAATGAGAGCCTTCTTGTGGTGTCTCTAAATCTTCACAGCAAAATGCATGGTCTTATATTTTATATATAAAACAGTGAATTCAATATAGAAATGAGACCTGCCATTCTGCATTTTCTTAAGGTATTCAACACCAAATTATTTCAGCATTTTACCAGGATACATTTTCTTATAGCTTCCTAAGGAATCTAGGAGTCATGTACAGGTTGGAGTGTTGAAGTGTCAGTGTATCAGGAAATTAGATTAATTCTCATATTCATTTCTATAAAAAAGAAAGTTAGTAGAAATAACTAGAAACAACTGCAGTATTTTTCCAATTATGTTTTTGTATCATGACTGATATCATAAGTTAGAAGTAAGATATATATTAATAATAATTTAAGAATTGACTGAAATAACATTTTTTGAAAGATTGGTACAATTCTTGATCTTTCTATAAGCTTGTAGACCTGCTCATACCTCCAAGGTTTTTCAAAAACTCTTACTATTTAATATATTCATGTATTATTTCCTATACATTTACTATATACTTTTTACTATATATAAGAATGAGTCAACTCCAGCTATATAGTCTAGTCTATATCCCGTTTAAGTTCCCAAATATCCCATTTTCTTTCATTTAAATAGGGTTTTTCCCATATTTTCATGTTAGCTAAAGCAATGTTTCCTCTTTGACTTTTTGGAGACTCAGGTTTGAAAGAATAGCAAAGATGCAAAAGCAGTCACCAAAAAAAAATACTTTTATTTTTGAATTTAAAAAAAAATCTGTATATTTTTGCATGATGATTAGTATAATGTTCCTTGAAATCTGATCTCCCATGAAATCAAGAGCTGGCACAAGTCAAGCTAGAGGGGTTGCTAGTAGTTAATATCATCTTCCCATGCTTTCCCCTGCAGTGGGATAACTGCTGAGGCAACCCCTGTATTAAGTATGTTAATTTCAGCTTTGTGCAATCACTTTGACCTGCAGGAGGTGAATCATTCAGCCATTTATCTGCTAATCAATTCTGACATCTTCCAAGAACAGGCATAATTAATCACACCTCCCTTGATTTTGTGTTTTCATAAACAACATTGTTCTGCTGTCAAGATCTCTTGGTTCAATATATTTAGGAGCACGCCACCTGTGATTCAACACTGCTTTCTCTCATGACAAAACATCATGTTCATAAAATAACCCTTTTATTCTAATTCAATTATACTATACCTTTGTTTACGATGATACCTATTTTGGCTTGCATTGAAGAGTAATAAATTTATGTGAAAAGAAAAAGCACCACAAATGCTGACTCATTCATCTATATGACGTAACATTGCACATAGCATTTTGCCAGTCTTCTTTAACTTTCATCCATGTTTATGTGGCTAGTGTTATAAATTATTAACTAGCCAATCGGATAAAAGAATAAGTTTTATTTTTCCATTTTAAAATCTATCTGGGACAGCCACGGAAAACAACATTCGAATGTTGGGTGAAACAGCCGACTGACAGCAGGGCTGCTATCTTGCACTGTTCCACGATTTTCTGGTGGTTGAGTCCGGGTTCTTATACTGTATTTTGTGCCTCCCGGCAGCAGAGGTATTGTGTTTTAAAATTCAAGCCCAGTCTTTTCACTTGGTGATGAATCCTGAACAGATTTCCCAGTACTGGACCATGTCTGAAAGGATTTTCTGGGAATCCTCTTTTGGGATGATGATGTCTTCAAATTCAGGGTCCACCCTCGAAATGGGTGTGATGGGTTGATGGTGGGTTGATGGTCCAGGTGCCCAAGATCTGATTAGCTCAAGGAGCTACATCCTGGCAAGCCACCCTCCTTTCTGGTGTAAATCAAGGTTAACACCTTGTACATTTACAGTTCACAAAGCGTGTCCCGGTATTTGGAAAACGCCTGCCTCATTTTGGGAACCAGGATTAGTCTTACATTCACAGGGTTACAAAAATATACATTCTATCATCTACTACATTTACTATAACTTCTACGTTTAATTGCACGAATTTATAATCATATCTATCACAGCTAGTTTGGATAATAAAGTCTACTAAATGCTACTGTGCTAAGGTTATACATTGTTGCTCCAGGAACGTTGATCTGCTTCATCTTTTTGATGTATTTTTTTCCAGAAATCACTATTTGAGATACTTTATGTATTTCCAAAGGTAAGTACATTTTAGGTGGCATTAGTGACTTTCCTACACTCTTTCTCCATATTTGCTGTCGCATCACATTAGATACATCCAGCTGTATTGTTTGATGTTTCATGAGGTATACAGATTTCATCATTCCCTCTCAACATGTTACATTTCAATACTCCACGTCCATCTGATCTTACATAAAGCCTCTCTTTCAATGCAGTATGTGGTAGCATATCCTGAAGGGAAGTGAGGATGATGAGAGACCATCAAACTGTGTCTCAAATGTCACTAATGGACTGTTTCATCTACCTAGCTGAATAGGTCTCAGACCTCTTAGCAACCAGTTTCCTGTACTACATTGAAAGAGACCACTTATATAGGCTCTCAGGTGACAAAGTTCACCATCAAAACTAATCTGGGTTAAAGATTTCCTCACAGTATTCAGCAAAAAATGTCTTTAGACACTTCACATTGCTGCCCAAAACCACACACATGCAGACAGGATGAGATGCTGCCCACACCCACACTTACCTCACCATAGAATCCTCACATGTTCATATAATGAGAAAAGCTGCAGCCTGTTTATGTACCTGTGAATAAAACAAAATATATAATAATTACCTAAGCAATTTTTCAAAGTCACATTGAGATCTTAGTTGCTTCTCTACGTCTCTTGATACCTATAAAATAAAAATCTTCTAAGAAAATAAAATCTTCTAAGTTTCAGATCCTTCCTGCTCTAATTAATGAGTCCAAGCTACTACAGGATTTCCCTCTGCTTTTCAAAAGACAGCATACAGACTCATTCAAGTGTTCGCTCCCCACATCATTCCAGAGAAGTATGAGTAGTTAAGAAAATATAAATTCCACAAATTCACTTTATAAATTTACTGATAATATACTGAAAAAACAGAGATAAAGAGAAAAATCAACAGAGTAATAATTATCAAATGGTTTGGAGGTCTTTGCTGCAGTGCTTACTTGCTCTGTGCTGAAGGAATAAAGAAAAGAAATTCACCATTTCAGGATATCAAAGAGAATTGTACAAACATCAACTGAAAAGTTAATCCATCTCCAATAGAATCATGGAGCAATTTTAATAAAATGGTAGAACACTTTGGTTCATAAATGAAAACATCTGCATGCACAGATGGGTAAGAAAAAGGACATGAAATTGTTGTGGTTTAAAACCACCTGGAAATTAAGGGCCAAGTAGCTCCTTCCCTTTCCCTCCAATTCTTTTGAGTGAGAAAGGGACAAAAAGGAAGATTATCAGTAGAAATAACAATTTACTGTAAAAAAAGTAATGAGGTAAGTAAAACAAACAGTAACAGCAACAATACTAATGAGAACAGTGTAAAAAAGAGGGTGATTACATGCAAAAAATGTTTATGGAGGTCCAACCTCCCTGAAGTTACCATGGTCAGTGCCATGTGACTTCCCAAGACAAAGGAGAAAATGGCAGAGTACCACAGCCAGTGGCTTTTTCCCTGAGTCTGAGACAACAAAACCAGTGATGGAAAATTCCTCTAAGCTGAACCATCTTCATTCTGCCACCCTGCCACACTGCTCACCACTTCACACCCCAGGAAATAAGGAAAAAAAAAGGTGGGATCTCCCTTTTATTTCCACCTGAAGCCACCCCCCTGCCCCCACCCCTCCGCTCAACTGAGGATGTAAGTGATATAGAATAACAGCCTAGACATACCCACATATTTCCAGGCTCTGTACTCCCACCACAGCAACTGGAAGAAAATTAACTCTGTCCTAGCCAAAAGTAGGACAGAAACACCGCAGACATCAATCACATCAGTTTTGATAGTTTTGCTCAAGGATTCAATGATTTTAGCCAATATCAGTTTTGAGTGTTGAAAATAAGAGAAATAGTAGAGTCCTAAAATAAGGTTGTATTTTTCCCCTACTTTAAAATGCCTGACAACCAGATACTTGAGCAGAATGAAGACCAGATACAAAATAAGTACCAAGACAACCAGTAGAGAACAAGCACAAAAGTTTAACATTGTAGAGTTATCTAAATTACCACCAATGATTGTCTTTAAGTAACTACCTCTCTTTATGTCCAAATTTGCTACAATTTGAATTAGGTATTCAAATCAAATTTCTACTTACAGGACTGTTCCTTATTTGTTGAACTAAGTGAAGTGGCATTTTCCACCCCATCAGGAGAAGTCAATGCTCCTCTATTCCTGAGCTGAACATGGGGAATCCTGGCATCTGATTCCCAAGACTTATTCCACTAGCATCTTGAAAATTGCACTCATTACAAAGCTTGATATTAAGTTTTCATTCACTTCTGATATTCTTTCCTAGCCTCCTATTGTTAGGTGCTGCCTGGTAAAAATACATTGTTGAGAGCACTGGCAACAGCCTAGGCCACGTGGAGCACAGAGTACCAGAAGATACAACTTGGAATACTTATAAGGCTGAGGATATATTAAATCTAGGAGTCCCATTTGCTCTTCAAAGCTGTAAACATCAATAACTGCATTTTAAAAGAAAAAGCCAACTCCAGTTTGTTGTCTGAATTAATAGCTCTGTGTACATTCAGGTTTCAAGCCTGAGGGAAGAAAGAAATCTATCTACAGCCTTGCTTCTATTATCTAATTTCCAGAGAAGATGGAGTTTCAGAAATACCCCAGGCTTAACGTTTCCCCTTTGCCTTGTTGCCAGGAGTATCCTCCCTGGGCAGCTCACAAATGTCTTCTCAGGCATGCAACTCTCTTCAGGCATTGCACAGGGATCATAGGCTCCCAATCCTAGATTTTAGATCCTTTATGATTCTCTAAAGTGTATGATTTAGAGGCTCCTTTTGTTTTATCACACATTGTACGTGTGATAAGTATATGCATCTAAAGATAGACTACACTGCCAACACAATGCAGACAAAATTAATGCTCTTCTGTGTAAGCACATTGACCATGACTCCAAAACAAAAGTGTGGTTTGCTAATTCAAATAGTAAGAAATTTATTTGCTAATGTAACATGAAAAGATTGGCTGGTTAAATAGATTATTCCTGTGCCCTTAGCCTGTAAACAATCTTAAAATAAAAATCAACTATTTCAGAAAGTGTGATACAGAGGAGACGCAAATCTTGGAGAAACACTTGAGAAAGATATGTTCTTTTATTACGTTCAGCCCATGAATTTCCAGGTAAGAGACATCAATCAGCTGCATCCATCACTCTGTGGTAGAGATTTGAATGATGGTGACTCATGAAATCTGACAAAAGGCCTTTACAAAAGAAAGCATTAATTGTGACTTCAGAAAAAAAAAATTGAAAATAAGATCTATTTGTGTAAAAACTCAAATGTGTGATTGTTACTAGTAAACTATTCTGAATTTACCACGGCATGGATGTATAAATGGGAAGAAAACCTTAAGGATTCAGGTTCTAATTTAAGCAATACGTACAACCTTTAAAATTTCACATCATTTTTCTAGAGATTTAAAACTCTATGTAATTGTGAGGATCTATGTTGCAGCAAATACCTAAGTTCTGCATTGTTCTATCCAATATTGATCTAACATCTAACTCACTATCTCCTTAGATCTGCTTCTACATTGCTGTCAATAGTAGTTGCGTCTTGGCAGGAGTGTGTAGTAAAGAAAAAAATCAACATTTCTCCCAAGTACGTCTCTACAACAAATAGTCTGTCTTTGAAATTTAAACAACTTTTAGACCAGTTAGCTCTAGAAATAGGGCACTCATGGTCATTAGGCTTGCAGATATTCATCTGCAAACCATCCTTACTACTCGGTAACTTTTGCACCTGTGGACAGAATTCCATGCTAGTTTATACTAAATCAATGATCTCAAAGGCAAGATGCTATATGTTTTGGGAAACTGGGAAGAAGGTAGAAGAGTTTATTAATGCTTTTCCTAGATGAAAGGCTAAAACATGACCTTTCAAACATACTCCAACACAAACTTCATATCTGAATTTAATTTTGAAAGCAAAAGTGTAATTAAGCACAGTGGTTCTATTTCAAAAATAGGCCTTTAACCAAGCGTTACTCCTATCATACTCCTCCAAAAAATCAAATTGCTGTTTGCTTTCTACTTCTTTTGATACTAGGGTAGGAACTCTGCTATGTCTCTTGTGCAGCAAATGTTACATTAGTGCTTTACACACTAAAAGAGAGACACATCTGGCAATATTTATTTGCTGGTATTTAACATGCATGTGGAATGAGTACATTCACAGTTTTGGGGCAGATCTTTTCTAAGAACTGCACTCTGATAACAAAAGGTGGCTGTACAAACAATCAGTTTGGTCAGAATATCTTTTTCTTCTACAACATCTCCTGGTGTTTGGAATGCTAGAAGACAAACTCCAACTTAAGTAAGATTTTATTGACAGTTATAAATAACTGTTGCAATAGTTAATTTCTTCTAAATACATACAGTTAGTAGGAGTGAAAATGAGTACATTGATAACCACAGACAACTTTGCCTGCAGGATCAAGCATTCTACAGTTCAGAAGTGGACAACTCACTCGCCAGGTGGACACAGAATCATCCTATTCAGCTCAATTTATCTTCAGCTTCTGGAGAGAAACTTTCAACAGCTTCAGTGTTACAGCATAATGACAGCAGCAATAAAATCCCCATTGAAACTCATGGAGTTTGCTTGCTTAATGCAGAAGGCCCACAGGTAGATGAAGGTTTTGATTTTCTGGGGAGGAACATCCAGAAGCAGTAAGGCTTCCACCCCTGGAAACATTGAGAAAAAATTCTGCCCCAGCATCTCTCCATTTATGAATATTGGCATCCAAGATTATGTCTTCAAGAAGTATTATTTCCTCTCTGTGTGATTTACTCAAACTGGGAAATTTTTTTAGCTTGCAATTTAATTTTTTCCCCCTTAGGCTAAATATCTGCCAGAGCATAGCAACATAGTATCAAGAGTTTTCATCATGTGAATTCACCCTTTTTACTCTGTATATTAGAATTGGTCTTTTAGGTCTAATGTTGTATTTGAGAAGTAATGATGGGGTAAGGCAAAAAAATCAAGAAAGATGAAACTATAATTGTGTAGAGGCTGTATATCTTCTGTAATTATTTACCCCAATGTAATAGTGACAGAAAGAACTTGTTTCTTGGAAATTTCCATCCATTCTTATGATGACAATATTTCTCACTCAGTGTGCCAAAAATTTTGCCAGGAAATATTGCCCAAGGCTAAAGACTGGAAAAATCAGATTCCCCTTGCGATTTTGCCATGAACTTCATGGAAAATCCTAAGAGGTATTTTATTTTTTCCCATTTCCCCATCTGTGAAATATGGATATTTTTTTCATAAATGCTCAGCATAGATGAAAATTTGTGTGCTCACATATGGGCAGCGCTTGCAATCATTGGATGGAAAGAACAGAGTAATAGTTATAATTGCTGAGAAAGAGCAGGAAAATTGCTAACTGATGTTTGAAACCTGGTATTTCAAGGTCTTCTTCTAGGTAGAAAATTCATGCCTGTGCTGGCACAACCAAGTCACAAATCTCTTTTCCAATCTCTTAGACTTGCAACTCATTTCTTTTTCTTTCTTGCTTGCTTGCTTGCTTTTTTTCTTGCTTTCTTGCTTGCTTGCTTTCTTGCTTTCTTTGTGAGTCTGTTATTAAATAAAGCATTAGTAAAATACAAGAGTGATAATTCTTGTGTTGGCATATATATATAAAAATTGCCTGCTTTAAAATGTGTAGGATGAGTAATCAGACACTATTTTTTGGGCTGATTTGATGATTATGGATTGATATGATATCATCACTCTTCCCCCACAATACCAATAGTTCATGGTATTTACCATTGGGATGAATGTTTTTAAAAACTCTTACCATAGGTGCTTTGCTTTACATAGCATTATCTAGCCCAATTTAAAAATTTAAATACCATGAAAGTAACCAAAACACAAAGTGTATCTAAGTATTTCATAAAAACTTGTCATTTCTTGAACATACAGTTGTATGTTTAATGAATAATACTTTGAAAGAATGGTAGATCAATTCTTGTCACTTACCTTGCAGCAAAAGAATGATTCCTGGGGTATACACAATAGAATATCTACTCTAATCAAAATAAGCCATTAAATCTACCTCCCTGTCCCAGAGCAACATCAATTATTAATTCTACACTATTCAAAACAGAGTTCTCTCTGAATAATCCTTTAAAAATTTTTCTTGGAAAAATATTCCATGATCCCTACTAAGCAGTACATTCTATTGCTTAAGAAACATTTGTTACTGTCTAGCTGGACATCTGCTAGTCTATACATAAATAATGCTGTCTGTTTATGCTCAGTTAGAACACACTTCTTTGACAATTTTACTGCATTTTTTGTACCTTATCCATAGTGGATTTGGAGAACTGCTTATTTCCTTGCAATATTTAATGGGTTTCTACAAACTTTGCAGGACTTTAGAATATGAGAGATTTTGCTCGTGGCTCACTGGTTTTCCCAGTGAAGCTCTTGCTCCCACTCCCATGGTCCTCAGCAGTATCTACCCTGTAGGTAACTTCCTCAGTTTCCATGTATGCAGGGAGCTGAGTTCTGGCTTCCTTTGTGGTCACTTATAAGTGTCACAGCCCTTTTGTGGCTTAAAGAGCATTTAAAACAATTTCCTCTCACTGTGGCTGTGATCTTGCCATAGTTATATCATCTCAAGACTAAAAAGCCCCAATCCATATCTTTCCTTTATTTTAAAAAAATGAGATTAATCTTACTTCTCTGTACTGAACTTTTTCGTTTGTCCACAATCTTCCTGCAGTGGGGATCCTGAAACCACAGCAAGCACTTCAGCTAAGATCTGGTACAGAATAGGAAAAAGGTATTGTGTCAATGTGTCTGAAAGAGATGGAGATACATCCCAGGCCAAAGTATGCATTTTGAGATAGCTTGACTGCCTTTGACTGGAATTCAGTACAAATTCTACTAAACCCCTCCTTCTGGCGGGCTGCAATCTCTTCTGTCATTTCCTCAAGCATCAGGGCAGCATGATTAAGCACAGCACAGAACACAACCACCAACTCTGTGAATCACAGGCTTTTAGTCTAAAGTCACAACCAGCAGCCATTTTTTTCGATGATGTCCACTAGTAATGTATTAAGTATAAACTGGAAAATATTTACACAGGACTATTCTTTTTTATCTTTTTTCTGAGTCTTTAGGTTTTTATTTTAATTCTTGAAAGCAATCACTCCAAGTGTTTCCTCCCTCTGAAACAGAGAGCACTGACTCAAGTTAAGATGTAAACATAATTTTGGGATGCATTAAATCTACAAACATAATCACTTTGAAGACACCAAGGACTATCTTTGGAAGGCTAAATCCAGGATCACTGATACTTAGACATGTATCATTTTCCATTTATAAGGCACCATGCAAATCCCAAGCTAAAGACAGAGCTTCCAGAATTCTTAATTATGCTGAAGACAACTGCAAGGTTCACTATTTATGAAGGTATCTAAATAAAAAAGAAAACAACAACAACAACAACAACAAAATGTGTTGATATGCCTGCATCTTAATTTTTTTAATGTTTTTATAATTTAGAAGAAGGTTTACAGAGACTGGTTTTTAAAACATATCTTAGATTTGTCAGCCGTCTCAGTATTACATTTCAGTTTTTGTGTAATCATAACGGGTTTTCAGTAATTCTGTAAAATAGACAACAGAAAAGTTCAGAAGACAGAACTTTCAACAAAAAGTCTGAGAGTTATTTTACAGTAAAGTTAAAATTTACTTGGAATTCAAATTAAATACTTCTGCAATCTAATAGACAACATATATGGTATAGCTAAACACAAGTGTCATAAAAAATAAGTACAAAACAAAGGATAGTTGAGAGAAGTGAGGTCAGAAATTAACAGAAAAGAAAAAAAAGAAATTTACATATTTACTGTAAAACTGAATGTACCAATATGCTGAAATACTTGAATAGCTTATGCATCCTCTCTTCACTAGAGCTATT
Source organism: Trochalopteron elliotii (assembly GCA_024734555.1). Classification (NCBI taxonomy): domain Eukaryota; kingdom Metazoa; phylum Chordata; class Aves; order Passeriformes; family Leiothrichidae; genus Trochalopteron; species Trochalopteron elliotii. The sequence goes on along the minus strand of JANPWX010000108.1, from coordinate 1,575 downwards.
TTTTGTTATTTATTGAAAACTAATTCCTAATGTTAACTTGTATAATAATTTAGAGCTCTTCAGTTTGAAAATTATTTGACTTATCAGAACCATTAAAGTAAGAGAAAAAATAAAATAAACATTTTTTAAAATATAAATTATATATGCTGTATTCATTATGATTACTTTTAAAAAATTCATTAAGATTATAGTAAAAGATCCTAAAAATCAGGAAAAAATTGATCTCACATTTACCAGAAAAGTGTCAGTATGCTCTTGTCATACTGAATGCACAGTATTTAGATTCATGTGATTTTGAGTCTTGAAATAGGCCTACCATACTTACTTATATCAAAAGGTTGAAATTCTGCTCAAAGTTTTCTTGACCTGATAATAAATTTGCCTGATGTTTTAACCACTAGTTTATAACTTTTTTTTTTTTTTTTTTTATTACAATAGAGTACGATATGCCCCAGAGTCCTTAGTAAGAAAGAGATATAATTTAATGCAGCTATATTGCCCCTATTTCACTTGCATCTCTATGGCTTGGGCAAGGTTACCATGAGAACTTTGCAAATATTGAAAATTCATATATTTTCCTGTAACAAGTACAAAGAAATGAGACATTTTCTTTACATCTTTCTGTATTGAAATCCATCACAAACAACTCCTTACACATGTACTGCAATGTACCACATATCATCACCATTGACTTCAGGGGTTATTCCTCTAAACAACAGCTCTAACTAACAGATCTCATCTGGTCTGTAATCCTGGCCAGTTTTGAACATTTTTTCTGTGTGGCATATTTCTTCAAACAGTGTCTTTCAAGGCGCTCTGCCAAATTCATTGAAAGCAGAACATGGCTACTATGAAGACAGATTGTAATTCGTGAAAGTAGTCACTATTTTGTAAGTCACAAGGAAGATGCAGGCAGATGGAGACAGCTACTGCAGCTAAAAATTTAAGGGATTTGAGCCTCTGTGGCAAATTTGTAGTGTGTGTCAGAGCTGATTTGTGCCAACAAAGAAATAAGAACAACTTTGGGAGAGTCTAATGCATGGCAGGAGATACAAAGAAAAGCCTTGCACAAATGCTGGAGAGATAGTGGCCAGGGAGGTGGCAGCTGTAATTTGGTGACCTGTTCTGAAGGGATCCTGATTTCTGTCCGCACTTCTTCTTTCCCAGTGGGAGATAGGTGGAAGCACATCTATTATCTCTGCCAGCTTCTGCTCCCCGGCCTTCTCAGTGAACACTGCAAAGAGGATTCATCTATTTCTTCCCAGCATTGTCAACCCTTATGTCAACAAATTATTCTTATCTGTTAGAGTTCCTGTCGTCTCCTTTGCTGACCTTTTGTTCTCTATTTACTTGAAACATTTCTTATAATTTATCTTAACCTCTGGTGCAATCTCCCTGTCATTCTTTGCCTTTGCTTCTCTTTCCTTTATTTCACAGTGCTTAACTTCATTTTGTAATACTTCCAGTCCTTTATAGTTTTTTGGTTTAGATTCTTTGAATGACCCTCTCCTGTTGAGGACCTATTGAAGCTCTTTCTGTATTGACCTTTCTGATCTTTTCATTTTATTTTTTTTT
>JANPWX010000107.1:1809261-1872600 GCA_024734555.1 Trochalopteron elliotii | reverse complement strand
TGCTTATATTACTTATATTACTTATATTACTTATATTACTTATATTACTTATATTACTTACTTATATTACTTACTTATATTACTTACTTAAATTACTTACTTAAATTACTTACTTAAATTACTTACTTATATTACTTACTTATATTATATCATAACATAACATAACATAGCATAGCATAGCATAGCATAGCATAGCATAGCATAGCATAACATAACATAACATAAAAACATAACATAACATAACATAACATAACATGACATAACATGACATAACATATCCATATATTACCAGTACATTATATTATTATTATATAATAACATATATTAAAATACAGATCTATGTGATGGGTTGCAGCTGGTTCCTTATTTTAACACAAAACAGTTGCAGCACTGGAAAACCCATAACAAAATTTCTTATATAAAGTTTCAGTTTCCTTTAGGAATCCAGATGAGCTCTTTTCTTTGGCACTGCCTCGTCATCTTTATCATCAGGAAGAGCAAATATTTCAAACAGGCCTCTCTACCAAATAGAACAAGGTAAAAAAAGTTAAATTCCCACATTGCAAAATGAACGCTGCAGATCACTTTTACCCCCAAGTCCTAGGGGTGAGCAATAAAATTCTTGCCAGTTTTCTGTAGCTGCTCAGAAACTAAGATTCAAATAATGCTCAGCTGTAAAAGGCACAAAAAGAGGCATCACACCCAGCATTTTGTCTGCTTAAAAACACCTATTAATTCCCTGATGGGGAATAGATTCCAAAAAAGGCAATCCCATCTGTGTATCACACACACAGGGCACCAGCTGGGCAGGGCAGGAAGCCAAGGAGTAGCAAAAGTTCAATCATGCAGAAGAGGCAAAATTATGCCCACCAGATTAACAACTGACTCCAGTCCCACCTTATCCTCATTAAACCTCACCCCAAAATAGTCAGGGTTTCACTCTTGGTGAAATTAGCCAGGGATTTGGGTGAATTTATCCCTAACTGAGATACCCTGTACAAGGCTATTGCTGACTGTGCTGCATCACACCCAGAAAAACCCCAAGGCTTCTCTGCTGTCCTGTGTGAGGACAGGAGCCTCCATAAAATTCTCTCCCACCTTGGGGGCTTCCATCCCTGTCTTCAGGGTCTTGTATGTTGGAGAGGAGTCATTGGAGCTTGGTGGTGATGTTGGAGCTGCCTTCTCTTCACCTGCACTGGTCTTCAGACCTTCATCCACAGGTGAGACTACTGGTTCTTTGCCAAATGTCTCAACAGGCAACACGGAGAGGACGCTGCAAGAGACACAGGACAAGTGATTGAAGCTTTGCCTGATGTTTCAGACTAAGCCAGGTCATAAATGGCTTCCAAAGCTTTAGAAGGAATTAAGTGACTTTGGAGAAGGCAATCCAGCTCCATTCCTGCTTCCACCCTCACCGTAAGCTTCACAAATACCCAGGTGATAATGAGACAGACTGAATCCTAACTCAGAAGAACAGAGCAAGATTCTGCTCTTCATAAACTGAGAGTTTTCTGAACAGGACATTTAATCTACTGACCACATCAGCTCTACTCAAAGAAAGGTAGGTGGGGGTTTACTCTGACCCAAAAAGTTTTCAGCAAGAATGAAATCCAACCCCAATCCCAGCCACCTGCTTCTGCTGCTCTCTGGGAAATTAAAAACCAACCAACAGGCCTGCAGAATGGCAGCCACTGGCAGCCTCATGAGACAGAAACTGGGCCATACCTCTTCAGTTTCCTTTTTTTCTGCTTTTTTGCTTGCTCATATTTTGCCTTCAGTCCCTGGAATGTGTGAACGGGATTGACAGATTCCAGTGCATCAGCGAAGTTCTCAACTATATGTGCAATAAGGAGCTTAATATTCTCCTGAATAAGAACAAAATAGGGTTTCAGTTTCAAATGTTCACAGGCAGAAAGTCAGAAAGCTTTTAATTTATTTTGGAAAGTAACTGATTCCTTTTCCAGAGCCAAAGTATTCTTGTCAAGAACAAATGGGAAGAAATCAGATTTATTCTTAGGGAAAGAGCTGAGATCTAAAAAATTAAACTTCCCTTAGAAATGAACAATAGACTCAGCAACATCCCAGTTCCATTTGTGACCCTTACATTAAAACAGGATGTTTGCTATCTTAGAAATCTGCCTTTTGCCTCTGGCAATGCCATGAACATGTCAGTGCTGAGGCTGCTGCTGAACTCACCTTTTGGATGAACTCAAACATTTCCATTGAGGCAGATTTGAGCAGGTTGCACCTATCCCTGTTTTCCACCACAACATTTACAACTGGTTCAAACAGGTTCCCCAGGGTGATGTAACGGTTGTAAAGTTCATCCTTCATCCCAATTATCTTCCTCATAAAGCGAAGAGCACCTGTGTGAAGAAAGATATTCAAGCATTCAACAACCAGATGCCAGGGCTCTCACCTTTTTGTGGAAGAACTGAAAAACCTGGTGCTATTCTGAGAGGAAGATGCATCCCCAAAGTGCAAAAGCAGCATTTGTTGACATTTTGGTCTTTCCTGTGTATTTGAAGGTGATCAGGGACCATGGATTTCTTTCTCAAGTCCAGCAGCAATGCATTCCAGCATGCATGAAGTTAATATTTTAACTCCCTCCTGTGCTTTTTCGCTTGTTCCCCTCCCAGAACCAGCCCTGAGTCTTAAAAGATCCTGGTTCACAGAATTTCATTCACTCTCCACAGGGAGAACCAGATTTAGGACATTATTAAGAAAGGACTCAGTTTCCACTGAAACGAGGCAAGAAATCTGATTACAAAGGATCCCGTCATGAAGATTTGGAAGGATCCCTGTAGATTTCAAAAGAAACCACAACCCTCCTCCCACCAGAAACTGCATTGGTCTGTGCTTACAGACAGCTGCTCTTTTACAAAAAAGACAAACCTCTTTTTTCTCCAAATTGCTTAATTATAGCAGTAAAACACAGCAAATGAAGAGGAATTCTGAGTTCAGGTGTACATTGGTACTGCACACCTTCCACACAGGACACACAAAGCCTTGAAGAAGGAAATCACAACAGTTCCAATACTCACTCAAGGCCAAAAATTTGTGTTTGGATTTCGTCAAGACGAGTACACTTCTCAGCAGATCTTTCTTGATAACAAAAACCTTCATGTGATACTGGTGCCGTTGCACACAAAAAGACAGCATCTCCAAAATTGTGGCAAGTATTTCTGCTTTTTGATAACTTTCTACAAGAAAAATTAATGCCTTGAGTTACACAAAAAAATAAATAATGTACTGTCAGCATACACTGAGCTCAGTTGCTATTGCAGTTCCTGGCATATTTTTAGTGGGTTTTTGTTTTACTGGGTTGCTTTGGGAAGCAGGACATTGGGTCAGAACAAAACAACAAACACAACTACAGGTATTTTTGCCTTTACAGTAAATATTATTTAAAATTAGATGAGTAAAACTACGACATTATTCTCAATATACACGAGGGAAGTGCATCTTTACAAAGCACACCATCAAGCCATGTCAGCATTCACAGCTTCAGGAAAGGAAAACTGAAGGAGGAACAGCAGCAAACATATTCCCAGAGGGCATCACAGGTCTATTGCTGTTCACCAGGACTGTGAGGCCCTTCAAAGGGAAAAAAATATTTAAATTGTCATTACCTATTTCACGCCATTCTTCTGATGTGACAGCCAGAAGCGGCGCAATAAGAACATGAATGTAACGATCGTAGAAGACATCGAGAAATTCAAATACTTCTAAATGCTGAAACAACAATAACTTCATTAAACACTGGCATTCACATACAACCTTTTAAATAAAAAAGAAGAGTAGTAACAGAAGAAGCAGCCTACAAAGAATTCTGCAGAGTTCTTTGGGTCTGCAGAACTCTCTTCACACAAGATCGATTTCTTTATTTTGGGACAGACTTGTGAGACACCCAAGAAATCTAGCTATCATTGAAAGAATCCCCAGCATGAATGCAAATATATACTGAAAAAAACCATCAATGACTCAAAGTGCTTGACAAAGTGTCCATAAACCATTCTGAAATGCACACATTTTTGCCCAGAACAATCTGTGAACCATTTTACAGGTATTCTGGTATGTTACAATGCATTAAAATCTTTCAGGATATGTCATCCAGATGGAGAGAGCTATGGTCAGAGAGGGCTATGGCACTGACACATATTAATTTACCCATTTAGTTAACTAATTAATTAATGGTTAATTAATTAACCATTTAACATTGGCATGATGCCCTAGACAAATACCTTCCATTAGCAAAATTAGCTTATCTTTTGCTTATTTAAAGTCACTATCAGACCACACTCCACTCAACAAAAAAACCTTATAATTTTTTATCCTCTGCCCACAATAACAGCAAGAGAGAGTATCAGGCTTTTAAGTTTGCCAAGACAGTGTCATGTCTTCTGCCATTCATGTTCTCTTACACTAACTCTTGTCAGCATTTTGTTTGTGTTGGTCAGAGCACGAAGAATCTCCATCAGCTGCTTATCTCCTCCAAAATCAGGGTCAGGAGTAGAGGTCATCTGCTCAATGACCTTAGTGATGAGTTGGGTATCCTGCAAAAAACAAAAAACAAAGAAAGGAATCATAAAATAATTACTCACAAGAACGAAATGAGTTCCCCAGTTTCTGCAATGTTTTTAAAATAAAAATTAAAACACAGAAATTGAGATTTTTATTTTGCTGGTTGTTTTCCTGTTTGCCCTAAAACTGGTATATTCAAAAATCTCCAAACCACTTTTACTTACATTCTCACTCTGCCGGGCCTCTTGCAGTACAAAATCTTGGAGTGTGGCTGGACTAATATCTACTAGATAAGACACTATATCTGCAGCAGTAGATCTAACTCTCTGATCATCTATTGCCTTACCAAAAAAAAAAAAAAATCGGTTAATTTGTTAGAGTAAATCAGGTTTGGTATTTATTATCATGTGCAGCTGCAAGGAAGGGGCAGTTTAAAGGTGTAGAACATTTTGTTACAAAAATTTTCATGAGAAACACAATTATATGGTTACAGAAAAACAACAAGGAACCAGGCAAATCCTTTCCCTCCTATTCTCCTCCTTTAGAAAGGGCACAAAGGCTTTCTGTGAATTTGAGAGCCCTAACTTAGGCTGGGAACATTCACAACATCCTACTTGCTTGAATTTCTAAGACTTTATATTCTATACCTGATACCCACAATTTATTAATTTTTTTTACTAAAGGACCAACTGAACAAGGTGTACAACAGTTTCTGTGCCCATTTACAGGCAACAAGAATTCAGACCTTTTTTTAAGGAATTTGATTTTCTCTGATTAAAACCCAACAATCAAGCTTCCACATGAAAAAGTCTCTTTCACCTTTTGACTACTAGTCACGAGGACTTCACTGCCCTCAGACTTCTCCATCATGAAAAGTAAAATTAGCAAGAGCAGTCAAGCCAGGCTACACCAGAGCAGAACTGTGTACCAGAAATCTCCACTCCCAGCAGAGCAAAGCTCTCCAATCAGACTTACAAAAAGGTGCTCAGCGGATTAAAAAAATAAAAAGCAAATGGCTGTGAGCTTTTCTAGTTTTTTTAAACCCAGTTCTAAGTTTTCACTTACCATTAACTTTTCAAGAGTTGGAAGAAATCCCAACTTTTCCAAAGTTTGAAGAAATTCATCTCTTTTCTGACGCAATGTGAAAGAAAAGGCACAGAATTCCTTGAAAAAATTCACCTGGTGCACAGGAAAAAAAAAATTGTGTATTTGAGTCAGAAAGCTCTCTGAAAGGAGGAAAGAGTTACAATTCTGATTCTCTCGAAGTACTTCTGAGACTGCAGAACTCTCAGAAGACTTTCACTTCCTACTTCATGCCTCTCATTTAAAGTCTTTGAGGAGCCACCAAGACTGCTGACTTACCAACTCACATAGTTGCTCAGCATCTGTAGCTTCATTTGTTAGTCGTGCAAAAATTTCAGGCAAAAATGCCTCATCGTTCTGTGGAGCACACAAAAAGAACACAAATTAAACAGTGATTCTGGAAAGTGAAAATGTGATCTTTCTAGGATCCACACTGCACAAAGCCAAACTTCCCACACTGCCATTGCTTTTATCAGAAAAAAGGCAAATGCTAGACTACACATCCACCAGGATCATTTCCAGTTTTCAGCAGCTCCAGGAAGAGGTTTGGCACATAGTGCCATTTTTGCANCACACTCAGTCAGACCAGGTTTCCTTAACAGCTTAACCCTGTGTTTCCCGCAGCAGATTCACAGATATCCAGATCCTCAAAGCAGTTTAACCATGATGCAGTGACTAAGTAACAAAATAACATTTCAAGCTGGTGCCTCTGAGGAGGGACCTGGAATAAAGGAATCCCTGTGCTTTTATCCCCTCACTGTCTAAGGTCATGAAGCCCTGGAGCTCATCAGCTCCTGCTGTGTCTCTGAGTGTCTGATCCCCTGGCTGCCCCACAGGTCCCTGTGCCCTTTGTAATGCAAAGGGAAGTTCGTGGCCTCTTGTCTTGGGCTTGAGCTCCTGCTCCCAGAGAGCTCAACCTGCATTTTGTGCTGCAGCTGCATCCCCAGTCGCCTGCACCAAATATATTGTTTAAGACCTACCTCAACAACATCTGCTGGGAAAGTAAAACAGCTGGCTGCAAGCAACCAAGGGCACTCCGGGAGCCTGTAGAGGACAACTTCCTGATCTGGGTATTAGATGAGCCATCCAGAGGTTGTGGATGTGGAAGTGTTGAAGGCCAGGCTGGATGGGGCCCTGAGAAATTTTGTCTTGTGAGAAGCCCATGGCAGAGGGGTTGGAACTGGATGTTCTTTTAGGTCCTTTCCCATGAAAACCATTCCATGATCCTATGATTTGGAAGAGATATGAAACCAGCAATAACTGTATCGTGGCTCTTTACCCCGTGTTGACTTGGTAACAACAGCTGGTTTTTGTCTTTTCAGTAAATGCAAAGAATAATTCATATTTGTGCAACACTTTAGAGATCTCAAACTACATTCTAAGTGTTCTTTTCCCATCAGTTAATTTAAAGTTGCTACATGCCTCTTCCCACCACATTCACTAAGGGCCACACTGGCCCTTCCAGCAATAGGGCACATGCTGCTGTACAGGGAGACATCAGTGACAATGAACAATCCCACCAGTCCATTAGGGCTGGAAAGCCTTTGGAAATCAGATGGTGATGAACAGGTCCAGAGTTTCACAATTAAATGTGTGTCCCAGCTTCTTCTACCCATGGTGATGTTTTAAAGAACCTAAAAATGAAAAAACACACAATTTCAAGTTAATATTAGTATAGAGGTAATATAAAGGTTGTTTTTTATTGGAGGCCTGCAGGGTCAGATATGGAAAATGTCAAAAAAATACACACACACACATATACACCCTCCCCGGGGTGAATACAATTTTCTAAGTTTAGCAAATTAGCATGATTGACAAAAATCACCAATTAGAGACATAACTGGTGAGGCAATTTCCCCCAGTTCAACCCTCCTCTGAATCCCACCTCCCCTTTTTAGGGACTAAATGTTCTTGATTGAAAATGTGTCTCAAAGAGCTGGTTTTGACCTCGATTTCTAGGGAGAATCAAGATAGGATAGGGGCCTTGTAACCCCTGAGGCTTGGAGCTCTGGAATATATTTTGTCTTTCTGCCTAGGGAAAAAAGGTAAGGAAAAGTACTGGGACAACAAATACACTAATAGGCTACAAATGCATGAGTAAAGAATACAGAGAATACATAAAGGAAAAAAGGCAAAAATCAGTTCATCATCAATGGAAAACTGCATCTGAAATAGGCATGGAATGAGTCCCATGGAAAACAACTCAGAAAGTTTTGTGGAGGCCTTTAGAAAACAGGAGACCATGCACAGGCACAAGTTGTGATACTTTTACTGGTCAGAATCCCTTTAATAGAGAGTTTTTACTGGGAGATGTTGACTCCAGGAATTTGGAGTCTCTGTCTGCAATTCATGAAAATTGGAGGAGCTACAGGGTTAGCAGTACTCCATAGGAAATGCTAACAGTAGAGATGCATTAAAAAACACCTCTCCTTCTCAATAATGAGAGCTTTGGGCCCTGATCCCTGGAGGATGTCAGACCCCAAACCTCACCCTGAGAGGAATAAGAACTGGAGTTAGGATTTTCAGCAGCCCTGGCATTTTTTATTCTGGCAAAGAGCTTTCACTTCTGCTTGTGGAAAAATATATACTTCACTCAAGCATGGGTTGCAATTTCAAATGTACTCCAGCAGCCAGCAGTCCAATTGCAAGACATTTCCTGATCTTTCCATTCCCAGGTACCTGTTTAATGTCACAGTCTGTTCTGTCCAAAATCACAGTGACAAAATCTGGGACATCAGGGCCTGCTCCATCCACCAAACTTTAATGCATAATGAGAGAATTAAAGAAACTAAGTGGCTTCTTCAGAGTCCATTCCCCACTTCTTGCATGTACTGATAGTTGTGGAACCCTTCATTGGTAGAAACCAAGAGTCCCAAAGAACACACTGATACAAACAACACAGAAATATGCCACTAAAAAAATATATTAGACTCCAAAGTCAGCTTTAGCTGGGCAGAGGATACTCTAGCTATTCAGTGGATAAATACTAATGTTATTTTCTTCTTGATCTTCTTCAACTAGATATCAAGCAGGGCTGGTCTGTCTTCTGCTGGAGTGGAAAAATAAAAAATACAAACTCTGAATACCCTCAGTATTTTCAAAGGTACCTTATAGGAAAAGCATGAAAGAGCCTAGTCAACAAATAAATACTCATTGTGTGCTTATAAGTCAGAAATAGATTTTTTTTCTAATTAAAATATTTTATTTAAAAATATTTATTTTATTATTTTAAATTATTTAATTTTTGTTTCCATACCATCAAATTAACTACTTCCCCAGCAATGCCCAAGGCTTTTTTTGCTGCATGAGATCAGTGGAAAGAGAGATGAAGGACATTATGCAGGAGATAAGGAGATGTAAGTCTCCTATTGCAAGAGCCCCAAATGCCCTGAGGTCTGTGTGATCTGCCAGACTGGACTGAGGGAAAAATGGACCCGACTAACCCTTGCTGACCTTACAAGATATCCACCACAGAAACAGAGATGTCCAGCAGTCTTTGCTGTTAAAGCAAAGGAGTTTGTTTTGTTCTAGGCCCTCTTAACATGATTAACAGGAGGATTGTAGAGTATAGACACACCACCCTGAGGAACTGAGGAAGACAGAAAAGAGCCCCTAAGCTGCCTTCAAATATCATTACTATAATTTTATTAGGTATTTTCATATGCTATCATTAGCTGTAGTACTGTAGCTGTATTATTATCACAATTAATCTTTCTTTCTCAGAATAAGAAATTCCAGAAACCTACACATTCCAGCCTTAAAAAAAATCCCTTTCAGGCCCTTCTTTTTAGTCACTGTGATTTGTATTAAATTCTAGCTACAAGCATTTCTACACTGAAATCCTTATTGATTAAATCTGTTGGATCTAGAGTTTCTCCCTCTGCATTTATGCAAAATTTTAACAAAACAGGGCTGACAGGAAAAGACACAGGAAGCAAAAGTTGGAGTGGATGCCCAGTCAGGCCTATTCAGGCAGAAAACCCTCCCAAATCCAGTCTAATGAAATTTCAAGCACAAAAATCTGTGGCAAGGCTGGGTAAGACTAGTAAAGCTCATTATTTTGTATTAAGCCATGGTACAATCAAGTTTACTTCCTTGCAAAAGACAGAACGTGTCCAGATCCTGAACTGGCACAGAAAAATGGGTGAAAATTACTGATATACTAGAAAGCAAAGTTAAGTAATGTGCACATTGCCAGAAAATTGTAGTTATCAATTTTGCCACCAGCCTCAATGAGAGTGGTTAAAAGCTTTCCTGGGTCTGCTGGGGAAGAGGTTGGAATTTAAAAAAATGTTCAGTCTTGAAGCACCACTGTGTGTTACAGTCAAATGGCAGAACAGCCTTTGGGTATTGAACAGACTGAGAGGTATTAAAGGTGGCATTTTTGGACAACCTGCATGTCACACCTTCTGCCTTTTGTATTTGAGTGGCACTTAGGAGCAGACTGTGGATGAAAATGCTTTAGTTTTAAAATAATCTATTTCAGCTTTATGGCTCCCCTAGGAGAAGCATTATCCTCCTTAGAAATGAAAGGGATCTATGTCATACATTTATTTCTGAGGGAAAAAAAAAAATCTTTTTTTTTTTTTTTTGCTTGGTGAACACTAAATAAAGCATGTAAATCTCCAGCAGATCTCCCTCATACACACCTTATTGTGAGTTGGCAGCCACTTTTTTGCTGTACAGAAGGTTGGGAAAGAGATGTGTAAGGTTAGGGGAAAACCTTTTCACAGGAGAACAGGCAGGATGGGTGCCCTGCTGACAGGACATGAGCAGGACAAGTGAAGGAAATTTGTGTGGGATGTAGAGGGTGTTCAGCCTCCATCAGTCCCAGCAAGACAGTGTTTAGGGGAAAATGATCAGAACAAAGTAAAATTAGTCCTTCTGCCTGCATCAAAAACCTTCCCAGAAGTACTAAAGTCGTAATTAAATTGCTGTTTTCAGGCATTCGATTTTAAAGTCCAACTTGAGTTCTGGGAATTTTGTCTTTTAGCAACCTTAGTGTATCAGAGCAACATACTTTTATATAATTAAACCAGCCTCACAGGAAATTCCAGGCTGGCTTTGCAGCACAGCAAGGCAATCAGTACCTTATTCAAAACCTGTTCTTTGCTTAGACTGTGCTTGGTGATGTGAGTAGCAATTGGCACCTGCACTGCAAATGCTTTCCTTTCTTCTCTGCAGGACAAGGAATATTCAGTTATGAACACAGACTTTGGATACCTGAAGAGAGAGTATTGCCACTCTGAGTTTCCCAAACTTGATCCTACTCTTTTCCAATTCTCTCTGCTAGAAAATGATCCTTTCTAAAGAATTGCACAGGCCCAGCAAAAGGCACAGGACTTCAGGATCTGGGCTGCTGTGGTAGAGGCTGTGAGAATCCATTCTCAGAAGTAAAAACAAAAACAAAAACAAAACGCAGAAAAACAAACAAAAACCCTCCAACCAAACAGCAAAAAAAACCCCAAACAAACAAACAAATAAACACACAAAAAAAACCAAAAAACACCCAAACACCAAACAAACCAAAACCCTTCCTAATGACTACACAAATTTGAAGATAAGACAAGATTCTCTTTCATTTCATTTCATTTCATTTCATTTCATTTCATTTCATTTCATTTCATTTCATTTCATTTCATTTCTTCACTTATTCCCCACTAACAGCAGAACAAAATTGATTCACCAATTTACAGCCAAGACTTTCTATGGAAATCTGTCAAAATGAGGTAAATTATAAAAGCCCCTTATAATACTGTAGCAGCAGAGAATCTCTACAGCCTGAGAATCAGATGTCATACACACACAAATAAGCACAAAACCCCCTCAAGTGCCAACATCTATTTTTACCATCCAAGTATCCAAAGAGATAGCAGGGCTGAGTAAAATAAAACCATGGTCAGCCTGCAGCTGTACATCCTGCTCGTGGGTTTTGATCAGAAAAGTGACTGAGGTGCCTGAATATTTTTAATAACTGACATGTAATTTTGATCTATATGTGAGAGTTGAGAACAGAATTGGAGAAAATTTGATATTGGCAAGGGGATGTGTTCAACAATGGAAAATGTCATACTTATGAAGTCAATTTTCACGGGGCTGTCTTTAGACTAAAGTATGCTATGGCCCTACAGGCTGTGTTTTTTGAGAATTAAATTCATCCCTGAAGCAGTGTTTTCACAGAAGATTTTTGAAGAGGGATAATGAATATATTTTCTTGAATTATTAATCATATAAATAATTCATTATTTATACGATTAATATTATTCCATAAAGGATTAAATGGAATGGTTCCACCTGAGTTTTAGCCAGCTTTTGGAACTCCTCCCACATCCAGTGAGCAGTCAGGCAAAGCTATAGGACTGCAAAGTGTCAACACTTGGCAAAAGAACCTTCTAGTGGTAGGTTCAGAGCAAATAATCTACTGGCTGTGCTTTATTCCAAAGGGAAAACACTAGGGAAGATAACCTAAACTGTGCTAAGCCTGCAGGGTTCAGAGCTGTTCCTGTGGCAGAAAGGGTAATTATGAAACATCACATATTTTATAGCTGGGTTTGCCTCCAAGTGATGTACACAGAGGAGCACAGACAACTCAGTAATTTTTTTTTTTCCTTTTCTCTTCTATAAATCAGAATGACACCATCATTTGATTTATATTAGTTGTGGTGGTATTTTTTGGTTTTGTTTGAGTTTTGGTGTCTTGGGTCTTGGGAGGTTTTCCTTTTGAAAGAAAAGAAACAAGAAAACAAGAAAAACAAGCTTGTCTTTTTGTTGTTGTTGGGGTTTTGAGGTTTTTGGTTTATTTTGTTGGGTTTTTTTAAAACAAGAATGCAGAAGACAAAGAAGGAATAGGAAGAACTTGCTGCTATGCAACAATATTCTCTAATCAGAGGAATGAAAGGAAAGCCAGAGGAAATAAACAATTTAGTGATTCCTAATTAAGGTCACAGGGATTTTCTTAATGCAGCATGATACCAACTGCCAGGAAACCTCACAGTGACCTAATAAATTCAGTATCATTACAGTGCTGCCATCCAAGTATCCTGAGTCTATCTGGCATTAAGGAGGGTGACTAAAACAGGGGAAGGAAGTCAGTTTTCATCCCTGAGAAGCAAGTGGAAAAGCACTGGCAATCTGCATTTTGACTGTCTTTTGAGTGGTAAATAACTTACACTGGAAGTATAAATATATAACACATGCTGGAAGTATATACTTTATATATACACAAGAGAAATATCAAACTGCTGTCACTCAGACAGTGGAGGTGGTAGTGAGAAAAACAATGCCAACAATTGATGTTTACAGTGCAAAAAGTCATGTCAAATTGACTTGTAATGGCCTGCTGTAGCATTGTTTCCCATTGGCATCTCACTATGTAATTAAATAATTGTGCAGCATACTTGAGCAATAATGCAAAACTAGATAATTTATGGGGAAAAAATATACTAGGCTGGGTAATCAACACTGTGCAATACATGTGGTCTTGCACTGAAGTTTGCCACATCTCATTCATCTTTTTAAAAAGTTCCTGAACTGTGCACACCATTACAATTATGGGGGTGCCCCCAGAAACCACCAGCCTTTCTGCCTCTAAATTTGAACAGCTCCTGCTCTGAAGGGCTTTTTGTAGCAGCTATTCAATGAAAAGAAATCCCAAACAAATAAAACCACATGTTCACATGTACCTCTGCCACAATAAAAACCTCCACCAAGGTTGTCCTTCTTCAGCACAGCCCTCTCTGACTGATCTCTCACAAATTAGCAGTAAAGGCAGCTGAAGACATCAAAAACATGACTTTGCCCATGACTTCTCTGTGCAGAATTTATCCACATATGGATGGGGCTTTTTTACCACACGTGGATGGCACAAAAAGACTTTATTAAAAGAGTAGGATTCCCTGGCTCTGCTTTACAGTAACAGGTTTGTCAAGCTCTAATTAAGACTCCTCCTCTGCAAAGAACTCCGTGCTGTCAAAAACCCCCAAGTGTTGTCAATAAAAGTGTCTGCTGAGAAATTAAACTGCTTTGAATCTGTATTTTTTTTCCCTGAGTTTTTAATTTCTCTCTGCTTCCCACCCTCCTCCTGCATCTATTACCCACCTTGAGTCTAAAAATGTCATGAGCTGAGCAGAGGGCATAAGTGTCTTCATCTGAATGAATCCTCCTGCACTTCATGTGTGTTTCACAGTCACAAACTGCAGAGAAGACAAAAACTTCAATGAAATAACCTTAAATCTTCTCAGCAGCCTCCTGTGGTAACTCTTTGTCACGATGATAAAGGGACATTAATTACACACTCCAATAACTGCCTTATATCATTTGCAATAAAAAGGACATTACGACGGAAATTCTTGGAAATGGCATGACATCCACAATGAAGCTCATGCATCATTTAAATGTTATTCATTCCAAATTGTAAGAGTTTCAGATCAGGGTGCTTCAGTGTGTTGAATGCAAGCACCCTATAAATCCTGACAAAAGCTTGGGATACACTCCTTCCTTCCTAGACTAGTGAGTCTATCCTCACTAGTGACAATACAAAGCAGGGACTGCCTTTCTTGAAGAAAAAAGCTACTGTGGGGAATAATTTAAATAAAATTGTATTTGAAAAAAATTAAAATTTTAAATATATATTTTTTCAAAATTATCTATAACACCAAAAATAATCAGTTTCAAAATCAAAATTTTGCTAAGGATTTAGAAAATCACCAAGAGTTACATTGTGCCACTGAATTTTCTAAGTACAGGAAAGGCATTCCTAGGGAGAAGAGTCTCCTCAGGCTTGAGAATATTTTCTTTGCTCTCATCCTAACTAAGGAAAAAGAAAACTGCTTTTAAGACCAAATGTGCAGCATGGCAGCCTGTGCCACTTAGAAAACCCTCATGTCTGAACTTCCAATGGACAAGACCCAAAATGTCTTTTTTGTCAAAGTCATGATCCATGGAGTGTTCTGTGCTCTGCAGGAGAGGCTCATCAGTGCACAGGATCTGACTGACCACAATCTGTGAAGCACCATGACATCCCAGCAACTTGGATCTTTTCAGCAGGTGTCATTCTATTCTTTTTTTCCCATGGAAAGCTACTCATATGACCCCTGCAACACCCATGAAAGAGTCCTAAACACAAGAACAAAAGCTCAAAATTTCAGTTGTTTAAGGGTACATTTGAAAAGTTGATATTTTCTTTCACTTCTCCTAAGAAGAAGGGAACCCACATTCCAATTCCTCCCTCATTAAACACCTCTTCCTCAGAGTGCTTGCACCCACAGCATAAACAAATCTCAAAAGACAAATGCCAATTAGTCTGGCACAGACATGACTTCAAGGCTCTCTGCTTCTGGATATCAGATTATGTGGAAATTTAAGTGTCTGTTCTCACTTCAGAGATAAACAGCTCTCTTCTCCAAGTGCCCAGGTTAGAGTTATTCATATCCGTGCCCTTTGTGACAATCACAAGTAATAACAGCAATCAGATCATTACAAGAGAGTGGGCTGGATAAATAGGAAGTGCTGAGATTCAGCCTCCCTGGGAAAAACAAAGACATATTACCATTCATTTTGGGTGTTTTCTGTACAAAAACAAATTATTCACCACCAATATAAAACATCTGCATGGATTTAAGAGGAGTAAACATTGGATACTAACTCGTCCTTCCTGCACAATTCTTTGGAGAGAAGAAGGGTGGCAAACTCTTAGAGTATCTACTAAATAATGCATCTTCATATAATTAAGTATATTCTAGTCAGAAGCCTTCAGCTCTTAGACTTTTTAGACAACTTTCAGAATAATTATCTGAGAAGTCCAATTTGGATCATGCAGCCAGCATGGATTTTATTTTGTTTATTTTCAACTTATGACTGAATAACCGAATTTTTATCTGATCAGGGCAAAATTATTTCTGGAACTTAAGAGTACTAAACTATCATGGTTCTCACTGCTACATAGATTTCTTCACTGACTACAAACTCACATTTCTACAGCCACAGGATTGTTGATTTTACCAGGAAACTGACCCTAGCAATTCACTTTCCACAAGTTTTGCAGAGCATATACGTGGCAGCGGTTGGAAATTCCATCCAGTTAAAAATGCCAAACCAGAGGCCAAGTCCTGGGAGCTTTGGCAGTAAGGAAAAAACAGAAGAAACCAAGGATGCAATGCATTGTGAGGCAGGTGTTCTGCTACTGCTGTGGCACTCATGCACCCACAATTATAATGCCAAGGTGGATGCTTTCTTCCCCTTCTCCCAACACTACTGCTGCTCCCTCAGATTTCTCCTCACAGCTTGCAATCCCATCAGCAGGAACTGAATATAGCAGTGAATATAACAATGAATACATCAGTAAATTTAACAGCCAGAGAAACCAAGCGTGGAAAAGGTGTTATTAAGAAAGTTATTTGCAGATTGAATTACTGCCACTTTCAGCCATGTCCTGGTTAAATTCACAGTCTAGCAAAAAAATAGGAATACTGGTGAATCACACCTGCTCCAACATTAATTATCTTAGGCCTCATGAACTGGTTTTCATAAATTTATTACCCCTTCAGTTTCAAAGCCAGGTAATAATTTGCAGGGCTTCCCATGCCTAAGGCACAAGCAATCCAGATCAGCGGCCTTCAAAAAACATCTTTATTATAAAACAGCAGAACAAATGAATGGTGAAAATACATTTTTTTGCAACCAGACAACTGCATGGCAGGCAAGAGAACAAATTTCAACTTATTTCCATGATTTTTATCACAAAACTGGTGCTTTGAAGCACGAGATGTTTGCTGGCTCTGCTCAGCCAAGTGGAAATGGTTTAGGAGAGGCTCACAGAGCTCCCCACAAGTGCCCATGTGATTCCTATGAGGATGCAGGGATTCCCCCATTCCTGCTGCAGGGCTTGTCAGTCAGTCAAAGCTGCAGCTGTGCCCTGCCCAGGGACACAGGAGCTGTCCTGCAGGCTGCACAGATGCCAGAAATGCTGACAGTCTGCTCTGCTCACACCCAGCTGCAAAAAGGTCCCATCTGCGCATCCTTTGCAATTTTCCACATCAGAAGAAAAGTAGATTCTAAAGTATTATCAAAGCTGTTGATATAAATAACCATTCTAACAGGCAGCCTGACTGCAGTTTTATCCCCCCTCTGGTTTGTAGCTTAGGCATTACCATGGACAGAGAACTTCTTTCCTGCTATTTTGGTGAACAAGAGAGTCACTGGCAGGACAAATGCTACTGCAAAGTGATGTTCTGCAACTCACCTGCATTACCAGTAACCCCCAAATGTTCTTAAATAACTGCAGAATAATGGAGAATTATGCCCTTTGTGTCTAAAGATCTGGCTAAGCTCCAGTATTCTCTGTTTTACAAAGAAAACAAGAAGGCTCGAAACTCAGGCCTCCCTTGAGTGCTGGTGCCCAAAAATCACAATACTCATGATGCCTTAAGAACCTATAAATGAAACAAACAGTTCCAAAATAATATTAGTATAGGAGGTAATATAAAGATTAATCTCTTTTGGAGGCCTCCAGGGCTAGATATGAAAAATGCCCACAAAAGCCCACCCCCCTGGGGGTAAATACATTTTTATAGGTTTAGCAAATTAGCACATTTGACAAAAATCACCAATTAGGAACACAAGTGGTGATGCAATTTCCACCCCCTCCAGTCCAAGCTCCTTCTAAATCCTCCCCCCTCAGATAGGCCTAAACGTTTTTGATGCAAATGTGTCTCAAAGAGCTGTTTCTTGGCTTTGGTTTATAAGAGAACCAAGACAGGATAGGGGGTTTGCAATGTTTTTGGTCTTTCTCTCTATCAGGGCAGGGAAAAGTACTGGGAAAACTGGCTATGAATGCAATAATATCCTACAAAGCTACAAATATAGGGGTGACAAATACAGAGAATATATAAAAGGAAAAAAAGACAAAAATCATTAGGCATCACCTTGAGCTGTCACTTGCTACCTCTGAGCTGAATTCAACCCCTGCCAGGCAGGTATGCAGCCACAAGGGAAAAGTTAAGGGTGAAGTTAATTCAGTTTTCTTTTCTGCACTGCATCTCTGAAGCACAAATCTCCATCTAATCCTTCTTTTCTTTGGTAGATATGGTGCCAACTGCAAAGCAGATAGAGAAGAGCACAAAATTTGGGGATATATGAATTTACAACTACTAACCAGTAAGATAATGAGCATTAAGCTATTAAAATACAGCTACAGGCCAGCCATCCTTAGGAAGCTGTGTAGGAGAATGGATAAGAACTTGGGTGCAAAGACCTTATTTCAGAGCCAGTTAAAAAGTAAGTCTGCTATGTTTACAGTGCTGAGATGAAGCTGGTGTTCCAGAAATCCTTTGCCTTCCTGCCAGACAGCCTCTGAGAGACTCTCACCAAGAGAACTGAGGAGTTAAAAACAGGTATTACTGGGACTCTTCTGTGGTCAGGCAGGAAACTGAGGGATGCACTTCTCCTTAATGATCTTCCATCAATAGACTCACAAATTCCAGCCTCTGACATGCCAATCCTTAAAATTTGGGGGCAAAATCACAATCCAGCTTCACAGCTATTCTGTTCCTGCTCCTCCCTACACCCTGTAGGACTGAGCAGGCACAGAATTTCAGCCCTACTGTATCTATTTGGTGGTGGAAAGCCAAATTTCAAACCTAATCAGCAACTTCAAACTCCTCTTGCCATGGAATCTGCTATGCAGAAGGGATGGAAATTGCAGTGAGAGCTTGTCTGGAGTCCAGTCAGTAACTCAAATGACATAAAACATACCCATTACAGGCTTGATCTTTGATTTTGTTTTCAGGAATTTTATTTTCAAAAATGT
Organism: Trochalopteron elliotii; assembly: GCA_024734555.1. NCBI lineage: Eukaryota > Metazoa > Chordata > Aves > Passeriformes > Leiothrichidae > Trochalopteron > Trochalopteron elliotii. Next base: position 1,854,188 of record JANPWX010000107.1, on the reverse strand, counting down.
TGTTTTCAGGAATTTTATTTTCAGAAAATTTCAATAATATTTTATTAATATTACAAATTAATATAATAATATGCATTTTAATAAGAATATATTTTATATAATAATAATTTTATTTTCAGAAATTTTATTTTCAGAATTTTAAAAATAATAATATATTAATATTACCAATTAATATAACAATAAACATTTTTATTTTAATAATAAATTTTTATATAATAAGAATTTTATTTTCAGAAATTTTATTTTCCTGGAACAATATGCAAAGCTGAACTCCAAATGTGCTGCTTTGTCCTTTCAATTTGAGCAAGGCTATAAAATCTGTATTATAAGTTTAGGATGTAAGAACAGAACACAAAAAATAATCTATCACCAGTTATTTATTTTAATAAAGGTTGTATCTCTAATTGTTTCCTACCATTTTAAAGCAATTGGCCCCTCACTGAACTTCAGCAAATGAGAGCTTTGAAAATACAGCTATTAAGAGAGATTAATAACAGCTTCTCATCTCTTATCCCAGGAGCCCAAGATATTCTCCCTTAATTGCTATTCCTCTCAACATGCAGAGTTAAAGAAAAGGGCATAAGGACATGGAAGCCATTAATAGCTTCCAATTGTAAAGATATGGCAAGGCAGGCAATAATATTTTGTTTCAAAGCACAGCCCATTTGGTCCAGTGAAATTATTTTATCCTCTAAAATTGTAAATATATTTAAAACTAGAGGTCACTGAGCATCTAAGCTGCCATGCAGCACTAGTACAGTCAGGAGCCTTCTGACACTTGCAAAGCTCAGAGTTAACAGATCTGCTGTCTAGTGCTTATATTTGATTTCAATGCTCTCTTTCACGAATATTTATTATTAACAAAGGTAATCCCTCTAATTTTATACTGCTTGTGTAGCTGCAGTATTTTGGGTAATCGAGGAGTTAAAATTTCCAAGTAAGATTTCTTCAGAGCCAGGTCAGAACAGTGCTAACCAAACATAATTGCCCAGAATATATACAACTGCTTTCTGAATCTATACAGCTTCCTTTAATTGAGGAAAATAAACAGTGAGCACTTATCAAACACCTGTATCAGATATTCTCATATCCATTTATCCCAGTGATAAATACTGAGACTTAAATAGAGCCAACTCTCTGCTTTGGAGGTTACTTGATTCCCACAGAGAAATCCTGATAATTTTCCTATAAGAAGTACAGCAGCTAATGTGATACAGTATGCCTATAAAGGAGAACGTTCAAAGTAAATTACATCTTTGGTAACACAACTGCTTGTTATAAATCAAGACAAAGTTGTCACCTCTTTTAGATCAAGGTTAATCTACTCATAGCCATTAAATTCACACACATGCATTATCAAGGATCTATTTTACAGCTTCTCACTCTAATAATTTGAAGTGTTACCAGCTGAGCATGACATTTTCTGTCACAGATGCAGAAAAGGCAGAAAAGATTTGTACTGTTATGTCCAGCTTTCAGGCTATGCATTTAGCTGTACAGGAACAAGATCAGTAAGAAATTTTTGTAACACAGCAAGGCAAAGCTACAAAAACAAGGCTGATTTTCACACTATTGGGATTTTTTTTTCCCCAGCAGATGATGGAGAATATTCCTACACAGCAACAGAAGTGTTGACCTGGCACCTCCAAAACCCTAAGTAAAAAAGGTGACCAAACTAAGCCTCACCACTCCCAAAGGCTGGAAGTTATTGCACGATGAAGCCCAGACCATACTCTCCTTGCTAACAAGCTGAAGTTCTGTTCCATTTAATAGACTTTGCTGCACTAAGTGACACATCTCTAATTAAAAGATACCACGTTTCAGTGTGAAAAATCCTGGACCACAAGGGAAAACCAGAATCCTACTCCACTGTTCACATTTCCAGGAAACCCCCTACAAAAACCTAGCAGTAGTAAAAGCCATATGTTTTGGTAAGAGTGGACAGATTACAGTTTAGCTTTGCAAACTGAACAAATCAACATCAGTTTTACACCATTTGAAGATTTATCCCTCTTTCTCCACCTTGCATGCTGCAGACAGCTGGGCAGTTTGAGAGAGCACTGCAAATCTCCAAGATCTGCAATGATAAACACAAGGTAAAAGCAAACTTGAAAACTGTTTCCTCCACAATCAAAGAGAACTTGTTTCAGGCATGTGAAAGCCAGGTTAAGTGCATTTAGTGATCCACTAGCATTTACTGCCAAAACCAGATGGATTTGAAAAGTTAGCCTCAGCTTTGGTTAACTATCTAGTAAAGTATGAGGCCAGCTGCTCTAAGACACTAAACAGATGTATCTCTAAGAGGAAATAGAAAGGAAAATGTTTTCCCTGATTAAGTTTTGAAAAAAACTTGACATACACTTTTGCAAACAGTTGAGAGGCAGCAAATACAGAGATCAGACTATCAGAGAGATGAAACACTGTCTTTTTTACAGCAGGAGATAAAGGTTACCACACAGGGATGAAGGTTAAGTTTCTTAGATTCACAGTGAAAAACAACAGCACATTCAAACATCCCACATAATGGCTCATCTCACACAGCCAAAGGACCCAGAATTTCCTCACAGGGATCTTGTTCACTCCCTGGGGCAATTTTTCCACAGTTTCTCAATGCAAAATTTCCCCTGCACACTTTCTCTGCCAGCTGTGTGCTCATGGCACAGTCTTAACCTGCTCATCCTTTGGTGAAAGGACAACAGCAACAAAAGGTAACCAAAAATGCAGAGGTGACCAAGGCCATCAGATCTGTTCAGGTGCTGTGGCAATGCCTGTTCTTGTACAGACTGAACCTCAAAAAATTGGTGGTGCTTCCACCCACAGCTCTGCTGAGTGACTAATTAGGTTAAGTGGACTGTTGTGCTTTGGGAGTAAACACCAAACTCAAAAGAGGAGCTTTCTCTTCCAGTGGCATTTCTCTTAAAAATGAAAAGAATATCAACTCAAATTGGACTCCCAGGCCAGAAAAGGAGCAGTTTCTAAATGCAAATACAGGTAAAGACACCTGGAACAGCCACCTGGAATTATTTCAGCATCAAGAACATGACAGAGTTCTTCCTGTCTGACAATGTGGTAAGAACAACCATTTTCTCTGTCAAGATTTACCTTTAAATGGATCCAAGTGTAGCCTGAAGTGAACTGCAGCACAACTGTACTGATGGAGCTGAGGCAGGGATGAGAGCAGCAATGTTTTCAGCCAGAAGGAAAGGACACAGCTGCACAGCCAGATGCCAGCTAGAACACCACAGTCACAATCAGGGCACATGGTCATCACAGGCCAGCCAGATGCCTAAACAGGATGGAAAGCACTTCATGAAAATAATCATGCTATCAAGAGAGCACAAATCTTATTTTCTGTTTATCCCCTTGTACTGGTTTGACAGCAAGCCAGCAGGAGGAATTAACTCCACACAAATACATTGTGAGAGATGCCAAGTAAGGACTGAAATTTAATAGAAAAACTACAATAAAGGCAGTAGCATAGAAACAGTGGCTTATACAAAAACAAAACAAAACAAAACAACAACAAAAAAATCAGAATCTGACACCCTGTTGGATGGTGGCAGCAATTTGGAGGGATGGATGTGGTCCTGTTGAAGTGGTGATCCTGCAGAAAGGTCTGGTCCTTCTCTGGAGATCCAGTGGTGGTTATTGAGAGCTCTTCTCCTCTGGGAATCCAGCAGTGGTATTGTGGTGTCCCAAGATGCAGATTATGTACAGGTAGGAATGTTCAGCTCCTCTCCCAGGGCAGGGCATCTCACAATGGGATGATGCAATTTTATGAGAAATTCTGGGAGACCTTGATGGCAGCAGACATGGCACCCCCAGGAAGGCTGCTGCTTCCCCAGAGGGAGTTATCACAGCTGAGTTGTGGAGAAGACCAAGAACACTGCTCCACCCATTTTAACAGCTTGTGTAGATGCTAATAAAATACATATTTTTGGTTACACCTTACATTGTAACCCAAGACGCCTCATTTTCTTTGACTTTCATGAAGCCTTCTGAGCTGCCATTTATGCATACCCTAACCTCTTTTAGTAACTGTGAGAAACAAGCCTCACTCCTTAAAATTTTTAGAAGTTTCATAAGGGATAATAAGGGACAAATCAATAACAGCACTGGGTGCTTGGCAGTGGCTAGTGGCACCCTGGCTAACCATAGCAACTTTTCTTACACATTTGTTCCACTGCATTGGTCAAATACATATTCATAAAGATTATACATATTCATAAAGATTATACCTATTCAAACATTTCTTTGAGCTCATTTACATGTCCCAGGAATTCTTTAGATTGGTTCAACCCCTGACCCACTTCTTTTTGGTACATGCAGTAATCATGGATTGTTGTTTGAGAGTTGGGTGTCACTTCCTCACAACAGTTCTGTGGTTTTAGCAGGCAACAGTTGTTGATAGTCAAAGGGGCAGTGGCAGGTTATTTTTTACATTTTTATTTTATATTTATATAAATATATATTATGTTAAATATTATTTATATTTATATTTATATTTATATTTATATTTATATTTATATTTATATTTATATTTATATTATATATACATTATATAGATACATTATACATACATATACATATATACACACATTTATATACATATATACATATACATACACATTTTAATAGATACATTGTATATATCCATGTTATATTCATAACATACAATGTTATAAATACATTATATTATTGGCTTTTCACAAATATTAAGATGAAGGCTATATGCATAATGTTAAATTAACTTTGCTGTGAGGATATAGTTTTTGTTTCTGCTTTAAACAAAACTTACACGTGGTGGTGAGATAGCTGATATGTATTTTTGCTTGTAATGGAAGTGTCTGCTTGGCTGGGATAACATCCAGTGAACGTATTTTGAGGACTCTGCTACTAATATGCCAACTATCAGCACCTGCTGTCTGAAGAATTATGGACCAAGACCCAAGCCAGAGGTGATAAAAACAACTGACTAAAACCACAGCCAAGAAACACATATGCTCTAAAAAGGCAGACACAAGGAGGGGCCATGCTAAACAGCTCCTGGAAGACATCTAGGAAAGGCAATTTTTTCTTATAGTGAGTAAACTAATATGAAGTGTTGTCTTGGAGTGAGTGTATTCCATGATTCCATGTATTCTTGGACAGTGTGTTCCATGATCCTCTGCCTTGGGCCCAAAAAATGGTTATTAAAAAATGGTTATTGTATCTTTAAGGCCAGGGACCAATGTGTGTGTGGGACCAGGAAGGCTTCTACTTTGCTGTGAGGGCATTTTGAAGCATCACTGCCCAGGTTTTCCATGGCTCTGGGCAGTGTGGTTTTTTGCTTGACTGAAAAGCTTTTTTTGGCCCAAGCAAAAAAGCTTTTCCTTTTCTTGGTGCAGAGAGGCTTCAGTGGTGAGCCTTAGACTGCCCTGAGGGGAACTGAACAGCTGCTTTGTCCATCTTGTACTTCATGAGTGAGTCTTTCTCTGGCCTTTTGGGTCTTTTGTCCCAGTGTGTGTGCCTGGGGTAAGGTCTGACAGCTTAATATCTAACAGCTATTTACCTTTTTTTTCCTCTTGGGCTTGTGGGTATTCTGTTTCTTAATAAACCATTGAGGTTTTTTTCACTTTTATTTATTGGTGCTCCTTTCCTACTGGTGGAAAGGGATAATTGCAGCCCTGTAGAGAGGATGGCACTCATTTCAGTCCTCTTCTAAACTGTCTCTCAAACTCAGACAAGTGTAAAATTCAGAACAGAATCTGCCCCCAGTCACTATCTCATGTTTGCTCAGTTTTCTCTTGAGGCTGATTGTAGCTCTCCTGTCAGCCAAATTCCTACAGCTCTTTTGTAGAGAAGTAATTTAATTTCTATAGCACTTTAAAAAGCACCATGTGAATACTCTTTCCACAAAGAATAATCTGGGAGGGCTGGGCGTGGGGGAAGATTATTTTATGTATGGACAGTACAGTTGAACAATATTCTTCTAGATCAGTATGCCCTTGTGCCACATTTTCAGCCCTGCCTTTTAATCCATGTAGTTGCTGTCTTCTGCAATAATTGTTCAAGGATTGTGTTGTCAAATCACTGGCATTTACATCAGAGAATCTCAGCAACTTGTCGTGCTACCAAGGGTTGAACAATGTTTCTTCTACAAGCACCCTGTCATTGCTTCACAACTCATTTAGGCTGATTGCAGAGGCCACTCATCATTTCCTTTAAGAAATTCCTTTCAAGGGCTATTTCAATGGAAAAATATAATTCGAAGCTTTGAAAGGCCATGAAGAACTTCAAGAAAACAGCTTCTGCAAATTTCCTTCCAGAGTCTTTCAAAAGAAAAAGCAGTTGCTTCTGCATATTGTGGGAACTGAACTCAATCTCGAGGACAGAATTCTGTGTGGTATTATCCCAGGCAAAATAAGTTTAGGGGGAAAAGCACCTGAAACAGTTAGGATCATACAATCATAGGATATCCTGAGTTGGAAAGGACCCACAAGGATTATCAAGTCCCAGATCCTGGCTCTACACATGTCAGCCCAAAGAATCACACCATGTGCCTGAGAGTGCTGTCCAAATGCTCCTTGAGCTCTGTCAGGCTTGGTGCTGTGACCACTTCCCTGGGGAGCCTGTTCCAGTGCCCAACCACTCTCTGAGTGAAAAACCCATTCCTGCTATCCAATCTAAACCTCTCCTGACACAGCTTCAGGCTATTCCCTGTCACTGGACTCCACAGAGAAGACATCAGTGCACTCCCATCACAAGGAAGTTATAACATCAGTGAGGTCTCCCCTTAGTCTTCTCCAGGCTGAACAGACCAAGTGACCTCAGCTGCTCCTCACGTGGCTTCCCCCTCCAGACTCTTCACCACCTGCTGTGCTGCCAAACTATTAGAAAATAAATGTTAAATTCCATATCAATGCTTGCTCCTGGTATGATCCAGTGCAGAAAGTTCAGGAAAATCTATTTGTCCTGGCAGAAAGAGCACTGCATAATGTCCCTGTGTACTAGGGAGTGGGTGACTTTTCATCATCTTTATCTTTCTTTAAAGGCTGTCTCAGGTTCAACAGGGGGCTACAGATCTGGAAGATGCAGCTGGCTCCAAAACCAGCAAAAAAACCCCAAAAAACAGTTCAGTAAAAACCTCCAGTGGTAAAGTAATGGACCAGTTATTGGATAGAAAAGAATCTGACATGATTTCAGAGAGCATTTGCATGAGAAGTGAGCCTTTAAAAACCCTTCTGAATAGTACTCAAATATCCAGTCTGTCATCCTTTTCTCTTACTGATTTACTTTGGGATCAGTAGTCAAAGAGATACAAATGACCTCTGAACAGCTGAATTTCTTTCTAAAAAGTCCTGAAGATTGTATTCTAGCTGATTCATCCATTATCCTGGTTTTGGCTGGGACAGAGCTCATTTTCATTTTAGCAGCTGGTACACGGCTGTGTTTTTGGATTGGGATGAGAATCAAGTTGATAACACACTATTTTACACTGTTTTGGTTTGTGCTGAGCAGTGCTTGCCCTAAGTCAAGGACTTCTCAGTGTCTCCTGCTCAGCCAGCAAGGAGCAGCACAAGTGAGGGAGCATGGCCAGGATAGCTGACCAGAACTGTCCAAAGGAATATTCCACACCACAGAGCATCATGCCCAGCACATGGGGGAATTTTTAAATTCCAGTAAACTGGGGGAATTTGGCTGAGAGGGGGCTGATCACTGCTCAAGGACTGGATGAACTTTGGTCAGCAAGTGGTGAGTAGTTGTATTTCTTGGGATTAAGTTATCTATTCTTGTTGTTGTTGTTATTATATTTAAGTTTGCTTCCATTATTAAACTGTTCTTATGTCAAGCCAGTAGGGTTTTTTATTTTCTTTCTGATTCTTTACCCCACCCCTCTGAGAGGGGGCAGGCAGTAAGCAAGTGGGCTCTGTTGCCACCTGGGGTTAAACCATGACATCCCCAAAGCTGAGAGATGCCAGTCTGGGCTGAGCAGCTCATTCCTCCTGAGCCAGTTTTGTGGCACTGTGTCATAGCCCCTGTACAGAGGGTCTTTTAAGAAGATCACAATTAATGGAGTCTGATTTCCAAAGGACAATTCCCTGCCAGTTTTGGTCTCAACCGAATAGAAACAATTTATAAGTAGGTTCCTTAGAAAAGGCTGGGACTTAGCATGCATTTTATTCCTCAAGAACCTGCAATTCTGGAATTGAGGGATATCCATTCCCACACAGCTGTAGCCATGCCACATTCTCCTATTGTCTCTAATTTGTCCACAGCATTTATAAATATTCCAGGAAAAGCACCACCACTGTTTTGAACCAGGAGGTGCTAATTCACTGTGATCCCAGTAAGAAAGGCACTCAAACTTTGTACATTATCACATAAAATGCCTTTCATTACAGCTGATATGACATAAAGAAGAACATGGAGAGCCTGACCTGACTCAGGTGGGACCCCCTGAGCTGTACCTTATTCAATGGGTCTCCAAGAACACCATCCTGATGGACATCCATAGAAAGGTTTCCCCACTTCGGTGTTTTGAGCTTTGACAGGATTTTCTTAAATCCTGCTCATCACTCCTACTACCAAAAAAAGAAGGGGTCTTACACAAGAAAGTGTGGGTGCATTTTCAAAGACAAGAAACATGGGGGTAAAATTGCCTGATGACTGTGATCACCAGCAGAGAGAAGGGAGGGTTTTCCTCCGCACCACTACCAAATGGTAAACAGGTTCCTTGTGCAGTGTGGGGCTTTTGTCATTCCTGCCCCAAAGTATTTAGCTCAGTCTTATGTATCACACCAGAAGGGAGATGCTGAGCCCTTGGCTCTGACATCCATGGCCCTGAGCTGTTTCTCTCAGACAAACCAGCACCTGTCTCCTTTTGACTGTCAATAACCTGTATTCCAGAGCCTGTTCCACCCCTCTGCCAGCCACACAGTCAGCAGTCAGCCCTGGAGTGCCTGGGGGGACACAGACTCCACCTCAAAACATGGATGGACATCTTTTGGCAGGGATTTGCTTCATCTCCACCTAGTCTGGGGAGCATGGACATGTCTTTCACCTCCTATCTCTTCTACAATGCTAGTCTCAGACTTCAGAAATATGAGGAGAAGGAAGCTGATGAAGCCCTTCACTTTTGACACCCTATCAGAAGTACCACAAGGCCTTTTTTAATGTTAGAAACAAGGTGACACCAGATTTTCATGGCTCATCCTGACACCAAGATTGTGTTTTCATGCTCTGAGTGGTGGTTTCAAATGAAACCACCATTAAGCATTACTCTGTTGAATTAGAATTCAAGAAAATGTTGGAACCATTCTGCCTGCCGTGGCGAAATACCAAATTGTCAATGACAATTAGCAATGGCCAACCCATCACAATATTCCAAAGGGGAGGAGTGAAGGAGCAGGATTCTGTCTGGAGAAGATGAACAGAAAGGAATGGTCCCTGAATACAAAGAACAGAATAAAGAAGATGCTGAAGTGATAATACAAATCACATGGCTTTGTGAACAGAGAACAGCAATGGCAAAGGAAAGTGCTGACAATTGAGTTTAAATTTGAGACTGTAGCTGGCATGAATAACACTTAATTTTTTTAATTAATGCAGCACCCAATTTCTCCTACTTAGACAGCCAAAGAAGTCAGCAGGTTTTTGGAAGGATATATCCCCTACTGAGACACTTAAATTAAAAAGCTGCTTCATTTCCAAAACCATTCCACAGCTCATAGCACCCACTGAAACAGAAGATGAACCAAGTGTTTCTCTGAGTAAAATTCAAAGTCAACAAGACTGTCTGAAAATCCAAAGGAGTGACAAGCCTGAATGAGATATAGGACATATTAAGCTTCTTTTGGATGTTTCTAAATTCAAAGGCTTTTGAATTATTATTATTATTATTTTGAATATTTATAAACCTGTATAAACCTTGAGTAAGAGGCCAAATGCAGACTTCAGATCTGGATAAGAGACAGTAAAAAAGGGAGTTTAAAATAGGACCACTAGAGTTTTATCTGGTGCAGCTAAGAAACATTTAATAGTTTCATACAGAAGACATGAGCTCTACATAAAAAAATTTCTTTGCCATCAGGCCAGGAGAGCATTTTTCATAAATTATTTGTTGTCTTGTGTTGCTTTTTGTCTTCTTTTGCTGCCAGAGTTGGGATTAAATACTCAAGATGGTATTTTGTGTTTGGACTCAGATCTTTATTAATTCTTATCTATGTTACAGTCTCACAAACTATGAGTTTGTGAGACTGTAATATAGCACTTATATACGTATATGCATATACTCATATGTAATATAGACTGTAACTACAGCACTTCTAGCTAACAAACTAAAAAATGGAGCCCTATCTCTCTCCCTACAAGGTCTTTTAAGGATAAACTGTCCAATTAAGAAATGACACCTAAATTGTTTTTACTTTTAACCCAATAACCAACCACCCATGGCCTGCAATGTGGACTTTTCTGTCCAATTACAAAATACCACCCAAACCATGAAGAAGAAGGTGAAAAAGAAGGACTGGCCTATGCCCTAAATCCTCCATCTTTCTTTATATATATTTTACTATATTCTAAAACCTTCAACTCTAAGTTTTCCACCCCGTGATATTACACACTTCTATTCCAACTCCACACCCACAATCCCAGTGCTATCACTCAATTTTGGAAGCCTTTTCCAAGGCTCAGGTCAATGCAGTGTTTTCTTGGGGCTCAGTGCCTGTCAGCACAGAAAATCTTACATTCTCAGTGCTCAGGGCTCCAAACACTCTTGGTTTGAAAGGCAGGTGTCTGCTAAGGATGGTAGGGGTCTCCCTTGCAATGGAAAATATTACCATGTTCCCTTTGAATTATTATTATATTTTTGAAATTAAGGGGCTTTCGGGCAAAGATATGAGCAAAACCCCAGAGTGGTAGATGAGATGTACCAGAAATTTGGCAACTGAAGGTGCCCCAGCAGATGCTGAAGGGTCCTTTGTTTGGAAAGGTTGGGTGCTAACAAGGTCCCTGTTGGGATGCAAAATCCCCCTGGGCCCCATCCACACAGGCCCAGAGGTGGCCAAAGATGTGAGGGCTGAATTAAAACCTTTGGAGAAACTAAGATACACAAATCCACACAGATATGAGGCGGAAATGCAAATTTAGTTTTAAATAAGTAGAAAATATCTTAAGTGCCATAAACAAATAAGAGACTGAATTAGTTAGTAGGAAAAGGACCTAAAACCTAGTTTAAAGATCAGTGGCTTTGTCTTTTGCAAAGACAGTTAAGCTCTAGACATAATGAAAACAACATAGACTTGTTAAACATTCCTAGATGGAACAGATAGAGCTACGTGTGTAGAATTTGTGCAAGAAATTATGAATATTGTTGCACACCAATTGTAGCTCTTACCTGTTCCAAGGTAAGAAGGAAAAGGAATTTTCCTGGGATTCTCCTAATTTTTAAGTCTGTGTGACCCAAAGGTGTATTCCTATGTTTAATTGGCCAATCTGGCTGTCTATTTCAAAGCCAGCCACTAATTGTTTTTTTAACCATCCATGCTAAACCAGCCCAGTTGAATGTTTAAAGGCTGAAATGTTTTTTCTTGTTGTCATTTATGTCATATACTGTGGCATCAAGACTCATGCACAGTCCCTGGGCTGGTCCTCGTTTCCTAACCTGCCCCAAACACTGTTACTTTTGCTTCTCTAGTGAGGGTGGCAAGTGACAGTCAGAACATCAGCTTCTTGAGCTATTTCTACATATTTCAGACACTGTTGTTGAGGGCAGGGGGTGCTTGCCACAAGCAAATGCCATGCTAAGCTGAAGTGAGCAAAATAAACACCATTTTCCTACACAATCACAAAAGGAGAAGAAAGTGGGAAATAGACACTGTTTATAGAGATTTATAAAGTAGGGGAAAAAACAACCCAGACAAGTGAAAACAAAGGAGCTTCTACTTGGAAAAGAGCTGCTGATTGTCACCTTGCAAAGGAAATGAGCTCTGAGCAGCTCAGATAAGTCTTGTGTCATTGGGCTGTGAGAGCCACCTGAATGGCCTTGTCCACAGAAACCTGTGCTGCTCTGAAAGGAAAAGACCTTTTGGATGAAAGTGCCACGTCTGCTGTTCCAGCAGTGCTGATAAACCTCTTGGCAGAGGGTCACTGTGGCTGTTGACAGCCTGATCTATGGTTCCTTCACATGCTTTGTGCCTTTTTCCAAGTGATGCACACTCAGTAAGGAAGCAGAAGAAGGTGATAAGAGGAAGCTAACATGGTGGCATAATCCAGTAATAAAGTCAAATTCTTCTTTTCACTCCTTTCCAGGACATTTCCACATCCCAAGTTACCATTGGAGCAGCTGAGTAGGGTGGGGTTCCTTCTGTGTGCCAAATATTTTTCCAAACTCTATCCAAAAGTCACTTTCCTCTTGTGCCACAAGGCGCATTTCCATGTATTAAAATATATATATACCTAACTTTCTGCAGGCAAATGTAGTGTTCATTAGCATCAGTTACAGACTCTCAGACTGAGCCAAATGGTGGGAATACTGAGCAAAAATGCACATGGTTGTAATCCATGTGTGCCTACACCATCTGTTTGCTTGTTTTCCCAGAAAATCACAAGTCTGATGCTTTGTCCCACTTCACTGCCTGATTTATATTAGCAACCTTTGGAAAACCCCAGCTATAATTTATGCAAAGCTTAGGTGAGATTAATTAGCTCTCTCAGGGTCCAATTTATTTACCAATTAGGAAAAATTAGACAGTAGCTAGTGAGTTTGCTATTTTGAAACAAAAGGCCAGAGTCCCCAGGTCTGTTCCCAGGCTAAATGCTGGGTTTAGAACTTCATGATTTCAAAGTCTCCCAACAAGTACTTCACACTGCAATTGTTTTTGCATCATTAAGCCTCCAAATAACCTCCCTATTCAACCTAGTGATCATACTAATGATCTAAACAAATAAACAGGAATACGAATCTTTGTTGTTGCTTGATGCTGGAAAAGCCAGGCACCCACAAAAGTCATTCACACTCCCCTGGCCCAGCTGGGCAGAGGAGAGAGAAAAATGAGCACCTACCCATGGGCTGTGGGTGGATCTCTGCATCCCTGTGGATCCCCAGGGGCTGTGGGTGGATCTCTGCATCCCCCATGGATCCCCAGGGGCTGTGCATGGATCTCTGCATCCCCCGTGGATCCCCAGGGGCTGTGGGTGGATCTCTGCATCCCCCATGGATCCCCATGGGCTGTGGGTGGATCTCTGCATCCCCCGTGGATCCCCAGGGGCTGTGGGTGGATCTCTGCATCCCTGTGGATCCCCAGGGGCTGTGGGTGGATCTCTGCATCCCTGTGGATCCCCATGAGCTGCAGTGGCACAGCTGCCTCACCGTGGTCTCACCACAGCCTGCAGAGGAATCTCAGCTCCAGCACCTGGATCACCTCCTGCCCCTTCCCCTGCACTGACCTTGGTGTCTCCACGTTGTTTCCCTCACATGTTCTCACTTCCTCCTCTTCTCTGACTGGAAAAAAAACCAAAACTTTGTCCCCCATTGTTTTGATTTTCTTCTTAAATATGTTATCACAGAGGTGTTACCATCATTTCTAACTGGCCCAGCCTTGGCCAGCAGTGTGTCCATCTTCAGAGCCATCAGGGACTGGCTCTGTCAGACACAGTGGAAGTTGCCAGCAGCTCCTCACAGGAACCACCTCTGTGGTCCTCCTGCTACCAAAACCCAGGCCTACAAACCCAACACAGTATTTCCCATGGTAGTTTTCAGTAGCAAGTTTTCTTTCTCAGCCTGAACTTGTCACGCTGGTCTCAGGAAGCGCCTTGTGATGCTGTGCTGAGTGTTGTGACACCGTTGGGGAAGCACCAATTAACATTATTAAGGAGAAACCATGTCCTGTGCAGAAATGGTACACCCAAACCATGTGGATACACTTGCTGCAATACACCCCACTGATACAGTTTAGCAGAGTGTTACGAGCCAGGTGTAAATGTATTAGTCTCTGAGGGTCTAGCCCTTGCAGACTGGCTTAAAATAGTCTTGGTGAGACTGCTTTTCAGAGGTGCTTTGTAAAGTAAAAGGTTCAATAAATGAAAAATAAAAAAAGTTACAGAAAATAAAAGAGAAAGCTGTGCACAGGTGTCTGAGAAAACCTCTGACACCCTGCTAGAAACATTTAAAAAACCCTTTGCTCCTTTGTGCTGCTTCCTACCTACTTAATGTTTTAGGAGGGACAATGTGGCTTGCTGCCAACAGGGAGAGGTACAGGATTTGAAGAACAGTGACAAGGTCCAACAGGCTCTTCTCTCTTGGCACTGAGCCAATTACAATGAGAAAAACACAGAACTTTCTAGTTAAACTTCCTAAAACGTCTAAAGGTAAACTGAAATTCTTTCCTTATACAGAGATGCCCACTCGGGGGTGGGGATGCTTTACTACACCCCACAGCTTTAGAGTCCTTGGACTGCCACACCAGCCCTTGCTGCAGTGGGCCAGGGTGCTGGGACAGTCACTGAAGCTCTAAACACATCCCTGAACTTCCACTCTGCCCAAGGACAGTCCCCACACCACTGGTTTTGTTCTCTGTTCAGTGACTCCCAGTCAGCACAAAGCACTGCCTTGCACAGCACACGTAAATCACATTGTTTCACAGAGTGCTCCTGGTGTTTTCTGAGGAGCAGCCTGGCACACACAGCACAGCTCCTTGGAGCACAGGAGATGAGCTGCTGCTGTGCAAAAGCTCTGTACTGAGCACACAGTGCACATCTGGAGTTATCAGGGTTCTGATGCCAGCTTGTCTTGAGCCAATGGGGAGAGACAGTTCTGCAGCAGATGAGGTTTTGGCCTGAAGGAATAGAAATATCTGGATATCATGTTGCTTGATTAGCTCACTAGATAACTTCAAGTGAGACAGATGAACAAAGTCTTAAAGAGATCATGAACATTCTGAATGCAAAGCTCCCTTTAGTGGATCAGCTTTTCATCAGGAGCATTTAAGGTTTATGTGGCCCATTTTGGGGATTGTTTTAACATGGCTCTGATGTACACAGCAGTTTCCTCTGCCTCTCTCTCCATACTTAGTGTATTTACATTTTTTGTGACAGAATTTAACAGGTGGACTGGATCTGATTTCCTCTTTGTTCATCTGGTGACACACTTTCAGGAGATTAAAAATCCCTTAGTGTATTTTCAAATATTTGGCTGCTCAAAACAAAGCCAAGCAAAGTACTTGTTTTGAAATTCTTAATGCTGTCTGCTGTGTGCAGACATTGGGGACTTTCTGATCTTCTTCAAGTTTTCTGGAAGGAATGACACATGGGGGCAAAGTGGCTCTTTTACTCCAGACATACTTCACATTCACAGGTTTCTTTCCTTGCCTTCTTTTTTCAGAGCTAATTACCCACTAGCTCACCAGAGCCCAGCCTTGTGAATATACATCAGGGATACCCAGTCTAAGTTTTCTGCAAACCCCCTACACTCTTCATGACCTTTGACAGCCTCTGATGGTCTCATCTGCTGGGGACTATGTCGTGTGTCCCACTGTGCACCTTGGAAAGTGTCAGCTAAAGTGATTAAGTCTGGAAGTGAAGAAGACAGGTGATGTGCCACACATTTCCTTTCCTTCTGGAGAAGTGGAAAGCAAAAGAACTGCTCCCTCAGGTGTGAGTGCTTCAGAGCAGTGAGGAGGCAGCATTAGCAAAGGACACCAAGTCTTTAAGGATTCATTGCCACTTCTCTGCTCTGAGTAATTCCCTGAGAGGGCAAGGAAAGCTGTCAGGGGTCCTCTGATTTACGGCTATTCACTGTGTGTCCCTCCTGCTGGAGCTACTGCAGCTGCATCCTAAAGACAATAGCCAGAGAGAGAGACACAGAGAAAGGTTCCTGGGAAAGCACACCACCCTCCTTCCTCCCCCTCCTTTCCAGGAGGAGGTTTGTATTTTGCTTCTGTGGCACATCAGGTGCAGGCTGCTGCTGCCCAGCACGGGCAAAACCCAAAGAGCAAGGGCAGACTGGGGATTTAAATGTTCCATGCTCAGGCTTGCTAACAAAGCCACTCTGCCAATTCCATGCATTCAGGGGGGTTTAAGGCAGAGGAGCCCCAAAAAGGGCTGTGCTCTATTGTCTCCAGACCGTGCTGCCTCTTTAAAATCAGAAATGCACGGACAGCTTCAAGGTGCCTCCCACTGAGCAAAGGCTTTAGATGCAGGCACAGAGGCAGAGGAGCCATCCTCCCCTGAGCACAGGGCTAACATGAATGGGAGGGAAAGAGCACTCAGCCGAGTCCTTGGGCTACTTCCAGTGATTCCTTCTCTCCTCCAGTAACAGCAGCACCTGCAGAGGAGAAACCTGGCAGCTCTCCACAGGGTGCCTGAGACCTCCAGGAAGATGAGCACAACTGCAGGTACCCTTTGCTGATAGTGTTGTGTCAGTTTTGTGGATGGTTGTGTTGTATTTATTTTATAGCTCTTTTGGTATTTAGCAGTGAAATCTAATACGGATACTCCCTCTTGCTTTGGCCAACAGATTTTGCATCCAAGTGTTTATTTAGCATTTCTCTTAAATGGATATTTACCTTTCCAGGCAGTTTGGAGATGTCTCCTGAAGCAGTCCCTTGTCAGAACTGTTTCGTTTCAGGCTTTGGCTTTCTGTTATTCTGTTCTGCAGTGCTCAGTTTGAAAAACAGCGTGGTGACCAAAGTTGTAAAAGAGAGTTTCTGACAGATAATTGTTAAGTGTCAGAACAATCAGGGTCTGAGGGTGGTTCCAGGGAAAGAAGGGCGAAACTGCTCCACTAAGCAGATTATCCTCTGTAGCCACGACTGCTATTGTTCAGTGGCTTTGACACCCTGAGGATTTACTGCTTGAGGGCAGAAAAAGCAGTAATGCTCCGTGGTCCTCTGCTGGGATGAGGTGAGACTGTCCTGACAGCCAGGAGCCTGGAATGAAGGTTCCTAGATGGACCATGGGAAGATGCAAGAAGATGCCCTCTCAACATTTTGATACAGAGAGGCAAAAATAAGGAGTAGATGAGATTTTTTTTTCCCCCTCTGTGTGGGAAAAAATTAATAGTTTTTAAATATTTGGTACCACTGGCAGTACAAAGAGGGGAGCTTGCTCCTCCCCAGCATCAAAAATGCAAGGCACTCTGTCTTGCTCACAGATGATTTTCCCTTTCACCTTTCACTCTGTGGAAACACTTTCCCTGTGAATGGCAGATCTGCCTTCACAGCTAAGCTCTACAAGCTGGTTCACGGGACAAAATTCTTGTCTCTGCAAATTGGCAGAGCTTCACCTGTTTGACAGAAGTGATAATGGATTATGCTGGCAGAAAATTTTGCCCTGTACTCAGTTAATGACTGCCAAAAGGGAAGTGCTGGATTTAGTATTTTCTTGGATCTTTGCAACTCTTACTTAATTAAGAAATGTCTTTAGGAGCAAGGACATCAGTTCTCTTTTTGGCCTCCTCTACCACATTGCTCTGAAACAACCAGAATAAAGCACAAACTTTGTCCAAGAGGCACATCAAATGCTTTCCAGCACACTGAGTTGTCATTTTAGTGTCTTTTACCTTGCACAACAATGACAGCACCATGAGCTTGCGGGCCGGTGGAGGTTTAAACCAGATTTTACATTCCCCCTACATTGTCATTTCCCTGCCTGACGAAAATTTCACTGTTGGTAAATAAAACTGCTGCTGTGACAAACAGTGCATGAAGCAACTCGAAGCATTTATTTTGTGAGAACAGAAGCATCCCTTCACAGGGTATTTCTCCCTTCCGTACACATGCAGCAACAGATGTGTGGGGCAATAAGGTGGCTATTGCTTTCCTTCAAGACAAGTACACGTGCTGTCATTTCCTCTCAGGAAACATTTTCCTCTTTTTGTTTCCACAGAAGGAGATGAGTGAGGCTGTTGTTCTATAATCTTTTGGGGACAAAGACGAGGTTACTCACTGCTCAAAAGGAAGCTTTGGGTGAGGTGTCTCGCCTGTCACTCTGGGCTAGCACAACACCCAGGGGCAGCCAAAAGAAGACAGATATGGCCATGGAGAAAACTGAACACAACCTAAATGCCACCACCCACCTCAACTTTGCTGCAATCTACAACATCCACGACGGGGATTTCACCTATTTGCGAAACTCCTCTTTCCCTTTCAATTTCACTTACGGCGATTACGACCTGCCCCTGGACAGCGAGGACGACCTGACCCAAACCCGCACCTTCCTCACCGCCAGGATTGTGGTGGGGGTTGCTCTGGTGGGCATCATGCTGGTCTGTGGCATTGGGAACTTCATTTTCATTGCTGCTCTGGCCCGTTACAAGAAGCTGAGGAACCTCACCAACCTGCTGATTGCCAACCTGGCCATCTCGGACTTCATCGTGGCCATCGTGTGCTGCCCCTTCGAGATGGATTATTACGTGGTGCAACAGCTGTCCTGGGAGCATGGCCACGTCCTCTGTGCCTCTGTCAACTACCTGAGAACTGTCTCCCTCTATGTCTCAACCAATGCTCTCCTGGCTATAGCTGTTGACAGGTAAGTGGGATGCTACACACTGCCACCAAGACGTGGCTGCAGCTTCTGAGGTTCTAGACCTCAAGTGCCACATCCACACTTTTGGTGAATTATTCCCTTGTTTTGATGCCCAACCACTCTTTCAGTGAAGAATTTTTTTTTTCCAGTTGTGCTGCAATCCTGAGAGGCTGCCTGCCTTTTACTCCAGGAATTTTAGCAATTTAATTTAATTGTATCCTTTCTCAAGACTCTTCCCTCGGCCTCGAGCACTGTGGACTCTGACAGGCTGAGGCACCAAGGATCAGCCTCGTTGCTGACAGAAGTCTGACACGACTGACTCACAAAAAGCTCAGTAAACTCTCTACAGAAAGGCCATCCTCACAAGACCTCTTTCATGTATAAACACAATACACATCTCTGTAGACCCTTTGCACATACATATGTGGTTCCCATCCCTCCTTCCTCTTCTTTCCCCCAATTTCTCTCACGTGCCATTTCAAACTTCAGTTTTCAGTCCCTGATGCAGAAGTCAGCTCAGGAGTGGTTAACCCTGCTGAAGGCTGTACAGATACAGCTCATGTGTGGCTGATTCAGCTGTTCCTGACGTCAGCTGACGTCTGTGAAAAGACTGCAGAAGTTCAGAGATGTTTTGCCTGGTGTGGGCAAGAGGACAATCAGCTCCTACAAAACAAACTCATAACAAGCATCTAACAGAATATCCTTTCAACAGCAGCTGAGGACTCAAGAGTAAAGCTTCTAAACACTACCATGTATAAATTACCATTTTCTATCAGTTTTTCAGTTTCTTACAAGATTTTCTTGGAAAGCTCTGCTAGTGCATCCCAGGTTGATGAAGTAACACAGGTCATGGTGCCCTTGTGTCTGCAAAGAAAGCAGATTTATAGCATATCTTCCCATACATCTTTAAAAACAAGCCTGGCAAAGATTAATCACTGAAGTTTGTTGTAAGAACACACTGTTTTGGTTTAATTGTTTTTCTTCTTTCTTTTTTTTTTTTTTTTGCAAGCTTTTGACTTGGTAAACAGAGAGAAAACTCATTGTTGAGCAATCACATATTCCATGTTAGTTATGTCATGTGGATTGTTGATTTCTATCTCTAAAAAGAACAGGCTCCAAAAAGTGTTCCCATGTTTAGATCATTTAAAAGGAATCAGCCATGTAAAACAAGTAAGTCTGTCCCACTGAGGATTTCCTCTGGGGAGGGCTCTCTTTCTTCCTCCTCCATGTCTATTCATGTGAAAAAATAGGAATTTCACATTTTTAAGGCCACACCTACACTAGAAAAATACAACATCTGAAGAGGAAGAGCATGTGATAAGGGTCCAATGTCCACACTGCAAATATTTAGCTGGGTCCCCTGGACAAAACACTCATGGCTACTTGGTGTGTTTTATGTACAATTTTGGAGCACGTCTTCCAGGACAGTTTCCTCTGAATTCAGTTCATGAACTGCAGGACCACTCCAGGGTAACAGCCCAAATGTGGTAAGCAATGACAATCAGGAAATCCACCACCAAATCCCATCCAGCCAAATGTTCTGCTGGGCAGATATGCATATTTATGAATACATACACATACATTATGCCACCACATACTTCCCCAGGATCTGATCTAAAAATGCTAAACTATCTGCTCCACAATGAGGCTGACTCATTCTGCTGTCCCCTGACATTTACCCTGCACTATTAAGAGCCACGAACAATTTATCTGCTTCCAAGATCTGGCTGATGACAAGTGCTGCTGACTTTTCCATTTTACCTTAGACTGAATATATCTCATGGAAGCTATTCTATGTATTGAATATACACAGCTGGAATAGACTCCAAAGGAATGAGAAATTCCACTTTTTGAAACAATTCTTTGGGTTAAATACGCTTGTACTGGGACCTCTGATAAGAATCTCCTCCTCGCAGGAATAACACAACCTTACAGTCCTAAGCAATGCAAATACCTAATTCAAGTTTTCTGCTTTGCCATATTACTTAATACTGTGTTATTTAAGATGAATAAGCAATAGTCACCTCCAGAACACACACACAAAAAAGGTAGAAAATAGATACATGCTCCTCTAGAGTGTGTTTCTATAAAATAGATACACATTCTGTTGGTGGCTTAAAATCATGTTCATTTGTAACCACACATTAGCATTGCCTTCAGGTCTTTGCATCCCACAGAATAACCACAGAAATGAGAAAAACACTGTGATGTATACTTCACCACTTTGTAAAAAGAGCTATTTAAGTAGGTCTCTGCCTAGGGAAAACATTTTCCTGATTCTACATGTTTGTCTTTTCTTCCCTGGGCCTGACTAGATGTGTAATACTGCATTTTTCAAACTCTTGCTCCTGTTTAAAAGGAGAAGTTGTGATACACAATTGCAACTCAGCTCCAGGCTGCAATTTCACAAAATGTTCTTACAGATGATTATGTCCTTACAGACAAACATGTTCAGGCTCTCCCCTCAGGAATGACAGCAATTTCCTCCTGCCCAATTCTGTTTGCTTGTATTTTGAAGTGTGTTTTCAGACTTAATTTTGAATGTGTTTTTTCTGTTCTAGGTATCTGGCCATCGTTCACCCACTGAAACCACGGATGAATTACCAAACAGCAACTTTCCTCATTGCCTTGGTCTGGATTGTCTCCATCCTTGTAGCCATTCCATCTGCATACTTTGCCACCGAAACCGTGTTATTTATCGTCAAGAGCCAGGAGAAAATTTTCTGTGGCCAAATTTGGTCTGTTGACCAGCAGATGTACTACAAATCATACTTCCTCTTCATCTTTGGCATTGAATTTGTGGCACCTGTGATCACCATGACCTTGTGTTACGCCAGGATCTCTCAGGAGCTTTGGTTTAAAACCGTCCCAGGATTTCAGACGGAACAAATCAGGAAGAGGCTCCGGTGCAGAAGGAAAACTGTGATGGTGCTAATGTGCATCCTGACTGCCTATGTTCTCTGCTGGGCACCTTTCTATGGCTTCTCCATTGTCAGGGACTTCTTCCCCACCATCTTTGTGAAAGAGAAGCATTATCTCACTGCCTTTTACATAGTGGAGTGCATTGCCATGAGTAACAGCATGATAAACACCCTGTGCTTCGTAACCATGAAAAACAACACCATGAAGTACTTCAAGAAGATCATGCTGCTCAGATGGAGGTCAACCTACAAGGGAAGCAAATCTAGCACGGATTTGGACCTGAGAACAAGTGCAATGCCAATCACAGAGGAAGTAGACTGCATAAAGCTACAGTAAGCTTTCTGAGGTTCTAATCACACCTGTTTTGGAGAGGGGGGAAAGAGGAAATAATTCCTTCTCAGAAGCTTCTTCCTTGTCTGTGGGAATACCCACCACTGGTGAGAGCTCTCAAATAAGCAGCCTACTTTGCATTCCCACCAGAACTCTTCTCACTGGACTGCTGGATAATCCTTAAGCTGGAACAGATGCTGTGCTTCAGTTCAACACATCTGTCAACCTGGGATGTAGACACTCATTTTAGAATTGTCTAATAAGAACAAAGAAGTCTGTGAATGCATTAGAGCATATTACAACAATGGAAATGTTGAGTGCTGATCCTAGCAGTGATGCTTGTTTCTTAAGAGAAGCCTCTTAACTCCTTTGAGCTTATGACTTGTACCTTTAAGCTATTTGGTGTCCTTTTCTTTCTGCTCAGAAGAGAAAGGATGGCAAAAAAGCCCACTTTGCTTCCTGTCACTCTTTAACCTCTCAGTTTACCCCTCTGATGAAGCTTCTTGAAGTCTACAGACCACCAGCTTTCTTTTGTCATTGGACAATATGCACAGCATGCTCTTATGAAAGGCACATGCTCTGAAAGCTAAAATCTGCTTCACAGTCAAGTGGAAACCTCAAGTCTCTTCCTGTTACACCCTGTTTAAGAATGCTTTATCAATATTCCACTCTTTAGTTTTATGGAGAGTGTTATTCTGTCTGTCATGTATTTGGAAATGCCACAGATACATGTGAAAAGGATCCCTTCCCTCACCTCCAGTCACCCTATGCCCGTCTTCTGCTGCCTTGAGATGTTGAGCTCATCACAGAATCAATCACAAAATTGTAGGAGTTGGGAATAACACCTTCACATTGTCTAGCCCACCCCTGAGCACACATTGGCCAGGATTGTGTCCAGCTAGGCTTTGACTGACTCCAGGGAGTGCTGAGAGTCTGCCTGGATCACCAGTGTCAGTGTTCAACAGATCTTACACAGTGAAGTGGTGTCTTATGTTCAGATGGAATTTCATGTGGTTTACACCTTGCTTGTCAGTGGGATCCATACAAAACTACAGAATGGTGGTGGGAAAAATCCAATCAGACATCTTACAAAGTCTGTGTGCACCTTCATGATAAAGGATAAGCAAAGCCAAAATACCAAGGAGATCCTGAGATGATCCATCTTTCTGGGAGGAAGACAGGCTTAGGCTTCAGCAAGGCAGCCTCTGGTTGTTTATTATCTGCTGAGATATGAGGCAACAACTCCAGATGAATTCTGCATTTCCTTCCACAGTGCTTCTTTTACTGTTCTGATTTAGTGAAACTCCAGTTTGGATGTTTCCTAACTGATAATTGTGACAAAGCAGGTGACAGTAACAGTAATACCTATTCATTTCAACTACACATAAGCTATCATGGACTTCTGTGTCTGGAAATAAAATCTTTTCTGTTGTGATGACAAATGCTTTCTGTTTTAGAGTATGTGGTTGTGCCTACTTTTGGAGTAAATGGTTTTGGTAAATAACTTGTCTATTTGTGAATTTAAAGTGAGCAGCAAATCCTGCAAATAAAACATGGCCTCAGTATCAGCATTCTGAATTATTTTTTGTCTTTTTCCCTTAGCCATCACTTTCTTACCCAACTGAGTAATGTGAATGATCCCATTCCTGTGGAGGAAAAATTGACCAATTAAATTTAAGGGGAAAAGGATATTGAAATCCATTAAAATGCTCAAAGCCTCTCATCATTAGCTGCTCTTAAATATATGTTGGAGAGTATTTCATCATTTACTGGCAAAAAAAATAAATGACTGAAATCATCCTTCAAAATGTCAGTTTTGAACAGGGGTAAGTACAAAATCCATTTGTTTTCCAGCCTGGCACAGAAATTTAAAGGACCAGAGAGTTGAAGTATTTCACTATCAAAAGGCTTCATTTTGTAATCTCACGATTCCTTCTGACACTATGCTCCCATATTTATCTCCTGAAACTTGCCCTAGTGGTTGGGGATTAGCTGGTATTACTACCTGTTATTAGAGTGTGCTGATACTCCTTCCAACTGTTCTCCCTACATGGTTTTGGTGCAACAAAGTCAACTGACAATTTCCACACTAGGGAAATCCCTCTAAGGCTGAGTTAATAAAAAACCCCTTCAACTTCCACCAAGAAATACAGTACTAAACAAAATCTGGGGCAAAGAATTGCTTTAAAACTTTGCAAATCACTCTGAGAGCTCCAAGAGAGCTCTTGTGGTCTGGCCTAAACATTGTTCTCATCCCTGTGTCTGCCAAGGGTATCAAAAAGCAGCATCCTCCAGAGCCCCTACGGAGGGTTTAGGTTTTGGTGATGCCTTGGAAGGCTGACCTGAAACAGAGGCTAGACAGAGATAGAGAATAAAGTAGGGATTTATTGAAAGGCCTCCAGGATCCACCTTGGGCAGGACAGGGCCTGACCAGAGCTACACCCAAGGTGGACCCAAAATGGTCACAAAATGGCTGGCCAGTCACGAGCTCTCACATTTTTATAAGTTTTGGTCCATTTGCACATTGGGGTTTAATTGTCCAATTCCAGCTTCAGGTTGTGAGGTCCCATCCTTCTTGTTCCTCCCTCCAGCCCACCCTTGTTTGTGCTTTTGGGGCTGAAAGTTGTCCTTGGTCTTCATCAGGAGAAGGATTTGTTTTGTCTCCCTACTCTGTGAAGAGAGCTTATGAACACTTAATATGAGGCTCAGCACTACACCTCTAGGCAGCACAGAGTCTGAAATACATGAAAGCTAAAGCTTAAGGCATCATTGGAACTGCTGCATTTCTGACATTTTGAGGTCCTCCCAACAGCAGAGCACTGTTGCTTGCCTGAACCTCTGGATAGGGCAGGAGAAGCCATGCTTTGCTCTCAACTGCATTTGTTGTGAGCAGCATCCACAGAGACGGGCGATTCCCACCGAGGAAGGGTGACAGTTTTGTCCCCAACTCCAAACAGGGCACTTTCAGAGACAGTGTTTACTCCCAAACTGAGCTCCATCAAAGAGAGGCCTGGGGCCTTGCGTGGGGACCAAAAGTCACTTAAAAACCACTGTGAATACTCCTGAGGCGTGCAGGCAGTGGGAACAGGCCATGACCCAAGTGGGTCCCTCAGGCAGGGCAGGGTCTGAGGGAGAGGAGTAGACCCCACATTCCCCCAGCGCTTCGGTGAGCCGTGCAGGGAAGAAAACAAAAAAGGCCTTTTTGTACCCACACAACTTACTAAAGGACATCATTTAGAGAGGGAATTAATTGAATATGGACTGCACCCACCTGCAGCTCTGCTTGTAAGAGTCACATGTAAACAGAGACAGACAAGCACAAGCTGGGGAGAAGACAGCACCAGTCTCAGAGGAGAAAAGGGCCTCTCCAGCACAACTCCTGCCCACTGGAAGGCAGGAAAAAGTCCAGCAAGACCTCTGTGGCCACCAGCTGCCTACTATAAGGCAGGAGTAGGGGAACAGCTAGTTTCAAGGGAAAACAGCTGCAGTAAGGGCTCCATCCTGCAAGAATTATGGGATGTGTCATGGATGAGGAGTGGGTGGGAGTGAGGCACCCTCCTGAGAGCCTTTGGCAGTGTTCAGATAACCATGGAGTGAATCAACCAGATGTTACCATGTCTGGGTTGTGGCTAGCTCAAATTTCTACTGCCAAATGCAAAACTGTGGTGCTACCACAGCAGATCACTGTTCAGCTGTCCTCTTGCAGCACAGCTCCAAAACCACGGGCTCACTTCCTTCTCCAGCAGCTTCTCCAGGGATAACTTGAGGGTAAAATCTCCAGTCTCTGCTCCTTCACGCTGAAAAACATAAACCCAGGTGCACCTGGAAGCTAAAATGGTGACCCAAAATGGTTAAGAGCATTAGAAGAAAAAGCAGCTATTCTCAGCAACAGGCACTTTGAAAACAAAGGCTGTGTCATTAAAGCAATTGTCCCCCTACAAAAAGGGGATGATCTGCAAGATCCCAGGCCAGTGTACATGGAAGCAGCAGCCAGAAAATTTCCCTGAAGACTGACTGACTCATTCAGGAGCCAAAACTTTGCTATGATCCTTCTTTGAGCCTCTCCTGTGCCAACAGCACCCTCCAGCTGCTGCCACTGCAGCACAGCATCACCACAAACTACATCAGCTCAGGTCAAACGCCTTGGGAATGGCATCACCCAGGGATTGCCAGGATTCCTATGACTCCAACAAGTAGCAACAGATGCTTCAGCTTTTGACAGCTCAGTACCCAGGCACTTATCCAATGTTTTTAGTGTCTGCATCTTCCCTCTCCCTGTGTTGGCCTGGGCTGTCCCCTTTCCAAATATTCAGTACCAGTGTGGAGAAACACACACCACTGAGCAGAAAAAAGCAGAATTGAGGCAAGATAGACACTTGTCCCTCAGACTCACAGAGATCTTGCTCTCTCATGCGCTCTGATAGGATCCTGTAACACACATTGCCAGGAAAAGCCCTAAATCACAGACTCAGTTAGGTTGGAAAAGACCTCTGAGGTCCTTGAGTCCAGCCTTTGGCCAAACACCACTATATCAAACAGATCATGGCACTGAGTGCCAGTCTTTCCTTAAACACCTCCAGAGACAGTGACCCCAGAACCCCCATTCTAATGTCTAACCACCCTTTCTGTGAAGGAAATTCCTCCTGATGTCCAACCTGAGCCTCCCCTGGTGCAGCTCTAGACTATGTCCTGTTCCCTGGGAGAAGAGAATAACTAACCCCCACCTGGCTACAACCTCCTGTCAGGGAATTGTAGAGAGTCATAAGGTCACCCCTGAGTCCCTTCTGCTCCAGGCTGAACACACCTAGCTCCCTCAGCTGTTCCTCAAAACCATTGCTGAGGCAGGAATTCCTGCAGCTTCAAAAGTGTGACCTTTGTAACACCAACCAGAAAAATAGAAGGTGGAACAAATCCCAGTATAAAAAACCAAAACCACCAAATAATCATGGAGAGCAAGAAACATCACTGAGCACAAAGTTGCTCAAAGTGTAAAGTCACCTTCCTCAAAACCAGGACTAAGTGACAGAAAACAAAACACTAACATGGTAACACTTCCTGGAAAAAGGCATTTTTCCTAAATGCAAAAAAGGAACATCAAAATTCCATGAAAACTCTACCTCATTTGCTGATTCCAGAAGAAAAAATGTGGATGGTAACACAGGTAAAGCAATCACAGGAAACAGGGTGAGGGAAAGCAATAGGACCTGGGCACACAGCACTCTGAAAGAGCCAGGGGTGACACACTGCTCCAGGATGGCTCTGTAAAGTGCTCCAAAATATGCCAGGCACTGTAGAAATCAAGAAAAAAGCCACAGGGTGAAACACCCCCAAGAAAGGTGGAAGCTTCTGAAAAAGCCAAACAGGAAAACACCCCAAAAAACACCAAAAATGTGTGAAAAACCCCTCCAGGGCCATGAGGTGACACTCAAAAAATACCAGGTGAGGAGGAAACCAGAAGGGTCAGTAAGCAATATGCAGTCAAGGACTCCTCTGAGGCTGTGATTAGCAACTCCAATTTCGGTGGCAGCATGGTGAAGGAACCCAAGATAATTCAAGATTCCAGAAAGAGCTGGGCCCCATGGCAAAGGGATCCAGACATCTGTCCCAAAATATAGTAAAACCTTTTAACTTGCTTTCCAGGAAGCTCAGGGGAGTGATGAACAAACACACTGAAGGGAAGATCTTCCAATGTCTTTAGAAATCACAGACACAGTTGCACCCTTTTCCCACTGTATGTTAGAGAAGTTTAATTGTGCAAAAATACAGTCATCAAGACTCTGCTGAGAATTGGACACAGTTCCAGTGATGTACACAGGAGATACTGTTGTAATTAGAGCAAATAATACCATAATTGTTGAGCCAGTCAAGTGGTTCAATACACTGAGATTCTGTTCTCAAGTGATTTAGACAACCTGGATTTAACTACTGTGCCTCAAGAGAACCAACAAAACAATGCCCGGGAAAGATGGGAGCAGAATAATGAAATTTAAAACTGCAAAAATTCAACAAGAGAAATGGCTTAGGTTTTCCTACTGCTATTACATCTTTCAAGCACAGGAAAATGAAGTTTTAACAACCTTTAAAATTATATTTCAAAATAGGAGATCCCAACGGTGTCACCAAAAAAAAAAAAAAAAAAAAAAAAAAGAGAGAAAAAAGAAAAAAAAATCCCCAAAATTTTCAGAGCTGTATCCTCTGGGTCCATGACTTAATAAAGCAAACACCACACCAGCCCCAAAATAATACATATGGACAAGGAAGATATTGCAGAACCCCTTCACCTCCATTATTATCTTCCTGTAGTGCCTGTATCGCGGAGCAAAAAAAAAATTCCAACAATTCCTCTCCTTTGTGCAACCATGTTTTAACACAACCACACTGGACATTCATAAGGCTGCTCTGAGCAGCTATTTTTTGACCCTAACAAATCCATGTGTTTCTTGCACAACTGTCTCAACATCTTCATTATCTTTTTCTTCTGAACTTGGTTCCCAGTCCGAGTCTTCATCAGTAGGTTCATACTCCTCCTCCTCCTCCTCCTCATCATCATCTATAAAGCTGTCATTGAGGTCATATTCATTGGCAGCACCATCACTGACACCATCTTTCTTCACAGCCCTTTTTCCTGTAGGGACAAAAATGTCAGGTATTCGTGAATAATAAACGTAGAGCTCAGGATCCCTTCCAGAGTCCACACAGTTAAGCTTCTCTCCTCAAGAGAAAGAATCACCAAAACAACACATCTGTCTTCCAGTTAAGCCTCTAGCTATTGCTAGATGGCTACTCTCACCCTAGATTTTCTGCTTCCATCCATCCTTTATATTCTTCATCTTTGGAAGCCGACATGACTTTTAATTCCTACTCATTTCCCTCCTGACCTTCACAGGAGAGAAGGAAATCTTCTAGATCACTCACCTCCTATGTTCTCCACTTGCCTTCATGCTGGATAGTCTGTGTTTCCCTTCTGAAGGTCACTTCCTTCAGAAATGCATTTTGGCAGATGTGTTTAAGCCTTGCTCTCAATATCTGTGACACCTCTTCTCTTAAATGTCCAAAATTCCCAACTAGCCATGGCCTGTTAATATTCCAACCATGTCCTGGTCTGTCCTTAAGCCACACTCTGAGTAAAATCACATCCATACCTCTTCCTCTCATGCTCCCATTTTTGCATTCTTACCTTATCTAGAAACCACTCAATGATATCAGTTTAGCTAACTTATCTGTTGAGCAGTTGTCACCAGCTCTCATATGAAACTATGAATATGTATTTTTTCTTTAGCTACAGATCAGAGCCCAAATCCTAACTCTTTAAATTAATTATAAGCCCTTCTCAGCAAACCCTTGAAATCTCAGGTCAGAGCTCCAGGCACAAACACCACCACCAGTACCTCAGGCAGCCACACTACAGCCTTTATCACTGTATCCCACTTTTCTATGAGTGGGAACTCTCCTGTTCCAGAATCACCCTCCTTTTCATGCTTGTTGCCTTATTGTTTAATAGATTTCAGAGGTGATTAATCATGCCATAATTAGGAAGACATATTCATTTCAGGATGTTTCCTCATAGTTTGTCTCAAACCAAGACACTGTGTTAGCCCCTAACCAGCAGAATTTCTTAGCAGAATCACAGATTATTGTCCTTGCAGAATTAATTATTGGAGGGGAGGAGTCAAAATGAAGATGCTGAATAAAATAAGAACAAAATCCTCCTTCTCAGACGAAGGTTATGAGAATTGTAAGACCAAGAGCTTTTATCAAAGAAAAGCCCTTTGTCACTCTCACAGCAGTCTGAGGGGTATTTTACAACAGAAGCAGGAATTCTGGCAAAATACTGATGACTTTCATATTCTTCCTACAAATGTAGGAGGTGCACAGTATATTCTCCCTCCCCATACATCAGTGGCTTTGATTTTAGCAGTGAGTGATGCAATTCCTTTCATGCCTTTCCTCTCCACTTCTTTCCACTGTAGTTTAATTAAGCCCTGCAGCCCCTAAACCTGATTATAAAGCTCAATTTTGCCTTTTCTCTAGTAGCATATCTATAAAGATGACCTTGAAACCTTCTATGAAAGTATCTCCTTGATGTGGGGATAAAAAGCTTGCTAATTGCTCCTTCCCAAATGTTCTATTTTGAAGTGAGCTGATCAGCTTGCTAGAAAACCTACACAAAAGTGTGTAGGAGAATCCTGCATATTCCATAGTTACAGGGTGTTATTCATCTCAGCAGCAACAACCCAGACAAGTCATTCAGTAGTGACAACTTAAGGGCAGCACAACTCTGACTTTTTTTTTCAGTTCCTTCCCTACAACTATTCCCCAGTAATTTGCCTCAGATTATTTTTCAGAACATTCTCTACAGGCAATTCTGGCAGCAATTAGACTTAAAAGCTAAACATGTTAAGTGTCATGTGGAGGGCTCCCCTCTCCTCTTGGCTGGTGGAATTTAAATGCTCTTGTAGGGAATTCCTGCTGTGTCTAATGGTGCAGTTGTCCCAAATATGACAAAATAAAGGTCAATGCAGCCCTTACTGTCTGTCTGCAGGACATGGTAGGATGGCCTCAGGTGTGAACTGGCTGAGCACCACCTTTTATGAGCTCTGCCCACCACAGAGCTAAGTAAGCCAGTCAACAAGACATTAAAAAAAATTTGGAAATAGTAAATATAAACAAAACTTAATAAATTAATTCCCTTCTTCCCCATGCATGCAGAATATCAATCCTTCCCCAGTTTGTTCTTAGTAAGAAGAGTTGAATTTGACAGACTGAATTTGACTTGTGTATGCAAGTTTTACATGCTGCAAGAGCAGCACTTCTTCCTTCAGAGTCACCCCTGCCTGACCATCAGCTGCACACACAGAGGACCTACTATTTTGGGTAAGGAAGGTGCTCTTATGAGAGGCACAGCTACAGTTTAAAACCTTCAAGAACATATTTAGATTTTTAGATATGCACACAGCCCAGCCTGCTTCATTCTAAGATCTTCACCACTCAGTGCATGCCTCAACACTCTGTAACACAAATTTCTTCCACAGACCTCTGATCAAACATCAGGTATTTGTATCACAGGATGCACTAAAGCACACAGGTAACAAACATGCCTCAGAATGTGCTGGTGCACAGATATCAGCATAGCAAATATTTGGTGATAGGTAAACTACACCCAAACCACGCAAGAAAATGGGATGGCAAAGAAATTTCCCAGTGGAAAGGTTAAAACAATCTCCTGCATTCCTCTGCAACAGAAATGGAGGCCAAAGCACTTTGCCTAGAAAGCCAGCTACAGCTATTTGCACTTTTATTACTTTTCTGTAGAAAGCAGATTTATTTTGAAGATTTCTTGAGGAAATTCCCAGCCACTCCTAGGTGATCTCAAAGAAGGCAAGCCAGTTCCCACTCTCACTCAAAATGCAGCAGTTCCACCCCCTCTGGCCACTGAAAGTGAAGACTGCACAGCATCAGACTTTCAGACTGCTCTTTAAAGCTCACTTTTAACTTTAGAAAAAGCATAGGAAGCTTAACATTTGGAAGATGAGACACAAAAGAATCCTGGAAGCAGACCTAAATGTGTTTAAAACTCAAGTCTATGCACCTGCAACACACATAAACTTCTACAGCTGGATCCTAACAAGCCCTGAAACACCCACATCTCACTGTAAGAGTCAGCAAGTTCACCCCGTGCACAGATTATCACCTGAAAGTTATTTAAAGGTCAATGCAATGCAGAGGGACCTCCATGTTGCAGGAGCAATCACTCCCTATAAGGCAACCTCAGCTGTCTGTGCATGAAACACTGGATTCCTTTCATCCTGTTGTGGCTGCTGTGTGTGGAGTGAAGATGGGAAATACCATTTAACCATACATGTCTTCCCTTAAAACATGTTTGTTTTCTTGTCTGCTTCTAGGGAAACACAGGTATGATCATCTAGGAAGACTGGCACAAATTCAACTGAAGCACCATTACTTGTAAGAAAACAAGAAGGATTTTACTAAAATAAAGACTACTTTCTCCTCAGCTAAGTATTATCAAGCATCTCCAGCACTATTAAAAGCCAGAAGAGCCACAGCAGACCAGCTGTGTTGCAGGTTGATGTGCCCACTCATAACTTTAGAACACACTCACCATTCCTTGAAGTTTGTTGCTGTGTTCCTCTCCTAGTTACTAAAGAAAGGAAAATTGTCAGTCAGGACAGAAGGAACCCTGTCACAAGGGTTATTCTTAGAGCTGCTACAACAGAAAACTGATCTATTAACCAAATGCTGAAATTGTTGTGCTGTACTTACAGGTATAAAAGCTACTCTGCTGCCCCAAAAAACCTGGTTTTGTCTTCAATCATTCCCAAGAGATTACATAGATAAACTGTTCTTAAAATTATTGCCCCTGCCATCTGTAGACAAATGTCATCAATCCGGATTGGGGGTTTTTAAGCAGGAAATTGGAATTTTTTAGGGCATT
Source organism: Trochalopteron elliotii (assembly GCA_024734555.1). Lineage (NCBI taxonomy): Eukaryota > Metazoa > Chordata > Aves > Passeriformes > Leiothrichidae > Trochalopteron > Trochalopteron elliotii. Next base: position 1,821,979 of record JANPWX010000107.1, on the reverse strand, counting down.
TAAATATTTTACACTACTGTTTCCATAAATGCTCTTCTTTCTTAATAATGTCATAGCCCTGAATCTTCAAAGTAAAATGCACTATCATGACATTTTCATAACTGTTCTGCTCTGAGCTACTGTTTATTGCATTGGGATTTCATGTGGGAAAACTCCAATTCAATAATCAAGACAAAGCACCCCCAAAAAATAAAACCAAGAATTATCTCTTTCAATTCTTTAAGAGCAGACAAAATGTGAACAGCACATTCCCCTGTGTTTTTTCACCAAATCAAGTTACTGGACTATAAAAGGACCACAAAGTGATAGATTAGGAAGTCAAATTCAGCTTTAGTTATATTCCCTTCAGGCCTCAAGAGAACATATATGCAAAAATTAGTTCTCACAGTAAGAAAATCACTGGTTAAAAAAAAAACAACAACACAAAAAAATGACAGATACTGTATTTTGTTTAGAGTATCAGGATACTTTAAAATTGCATCTTACCTGAGAATTTCTTATTAAAAAAATCCCAGAAAAAAATAATCCTAATACAGAGGGAGCTATAAATGCAACTTTATTCCCTAAAGGAAGATTAAAGCATTTTACTGAGATGGACTTGATGGTCCTTGGGGTCCCTTCCAATTCAGAATATTCTGTGATTCTGTAATATTGAACAAATTGGCCCACCTGGAGGTGCACTGTGCTTGTATTCCAGCTTGTGCTGGGGGTTCTTCCTGCAAAAAACCAAAACAGTAAAAGCTTGATTCCATCACCTTGTTCCACGTTTTAAAAGTGCAGAATTCCCTGTTATTTTATGGATCATTTTCAAGGCACAGCATTAAGATCAGTCAAGTAATAGCCAACAGATAAGGACAACAAAATTAACACAAAACCCCTTCAAATTACATCTGTTGCTTCATCAAAAGTTTTCGTGGGTTCCTCCATTCCTCTATCCCCAAAGAACAAAACACAGATGAAGAAATTATCAACTAATGCAAGACAGAGGTTGTCTTATCTGGAAGGAGAAGCAGTTTGGGGTTTAGATAAAGCATCCGTTGTATTCCTGAAAAGTTTTGTTGGCAATTTCATTACTGATATGAGCCTGTATTGCTCAGCCTGAGATGGGAAATTCATTTCATAGGTGTTTTTAAGAGAACCACTTTTCCTGCATTAGCTGAGTATCACCAAGGCTTTTTCCTAAGAGCTATCCTCATTTTGTTCCATTTCACAGAGACCATGTTTTTTAGGACAAGCACACTTTCCAGGAGAAAATGCTTCTGTGCAGAAACAATCTTTAACAGCAGACACCAGTTTCAGGATGCTCCCACAGAAATGCCAGTGCCTCAAAATACATCTTCTTGTCCACTGTGATCATTATACAGTCTGCTAAATATGTAAAATCTAGATACTGAAAAACAAATGGAATACAACAGTATTTTGAAGAAAATCAACAGTGCTTAAAAGAAACAGCAGTAAGCCATAAACTGGATTTTACTGCTGTTACCTCAATTATGCTTTGTAACAAATCAAGTACTGATTAAAATAGCTTTTGTACAAAAGCCCAACAAACACATCATCAAAATCTAAACTAAAAGTTACAGATCAAGAACAACATGTAACAATAAATTGTTTCTATAAAAGAACTGATGCTGTTTTACACCACAACACAGATTCTGACATTCAGAAGGCTGAAAATGACTCCTTTAATTTTGGGATGTGTCTCCCTTTTATGATATTTTACACAGACCAATTCAACTGGTGAAACAAAGGCAAACTTCTTCAACCACACTGGTCAGACAGAGGGACATCAAGAAATCCCTCCTAGGAAAAAGAATGAATAACAAAGTTACAGTTAAAAAAAACATGTCTCTTGTTTAACAGAAAATTCCTTGGGAAAAGAATTTCAAAAAACCAAAACACCTCAGGTATGGGACCAGGGTACAAGAACAATTTACTGAGTGTTGAAAAGAGATACAGCGTTGATCTCTGAACAGGCTCTTTGAATAGTCAAGTTTTCATTGATATCACTACCAAAATAGTGATTTTTACTGTATCAATGTTAAAAACATGCAGAGACTTGGATGCTTTAAGGGTAGCAGTAAACAAAGAAGGCTACAGTCAAAGTTAACATCAAGAATTAATCATTATACAGTCAAAGTTAACATCAAGAATTAATCATTATACAGTCAAAGTTAACATCAAGAATTAATCATTATTGTACTAATGAGGAGGGGAGAACATTCTTAACCTGCAAACAAGAAAAGCCCCTTTGCCCAGTGCTCCTCACCTGTAACAAGCTGTTCCATATGGACACTCTGGCCTGTTGTCATTGTCACCCTGAGCCACCACCTCCATGTCATGATAGTCATCATCATCAGGATGACTGAACTGCTGGAAGTGAATGGGATTCTTCCTGCAGAAGACAAATAAATATACACCCAAACTGACTGCTCCATTTCCACACAAGAAGAGGACATATAGAACATGAATTACTGAATCGCTGACAGCTCATTTTTCTGTGGTTACATGAAGAGAAGCTTTAAATGTTTAACTTGATGCAGAATGTATGACCTACTTTGAGGATAACAGAAGAAATTTTGTCCCAGCACCTGCTGGAACTGAGGTTAAATCAGGAATTTTCCTATTTCCCATCTGCTTTAATTTTCAGGCCTCCAACACATACACAGAAGGTTTTATTTGAATTACAAACAAGCATGCTGACATGAAGCTGTACCATAAAACCTTAACAACTCCATGTGTAGATAAGTCACACCAGTGTTAGTGAGGACAGCACAAACCAGCATCCACAGCCTCTTGCTCTACAGCACTTGAACCCCAGGTGAACAACTGGGGAACACAAATTTATGCATCACTGAAAGAATATTTCTACCACTTCCAGGCAGGAGCTTTGTACACACATCACTCAAGACTAGGCAGTCATAAACATCACTTAAAGAAGAGTTGAACTGTTGTAAGTGGAGTTAAAAAGAGCACAGAAAAACAAGTTCTGATTTCAGGAGAAATTCATGTGGCAGATCAAAACATGCTACAAAAAAATTACATCAAAACTAACATTGTAGTAGCAAAAGCAAATCTACTTTTTCCCTATAATTTCTTAGAGACTTTTTTTTCCCAAGCATAACATTGAGAAGCAAGAAATGTGAGATTTTTAAATAAATTATTTTCCAAAAGAAATCTACAAAATACTTTAGTGACTACCTCAATCCCTCCCAGAGTACATAACGTGTGGTGTGTTTGTGCAAATTACAAAAGTGAGTTGCCTGCCTCAAGCAGGAGGAATCACAACTTTCAGCTACAGAGTTCTTGCTGCTTTAACTTAGACTTTCATTCATAATTAATTTTCAATCATATTAATTCTTTAAATCTCCATTTGCCAGATATCCTTTCACTCAGGAATATCCACAAGCAAACTAAAGAAAAAAATCTTCTGTAAGCCACTTATCAAAGGTCCAGTATTCCCTGGACCTACTTACATAGGTGAGAGGTTTCTTGTCCTGGTCTTTTGTTGCTTCTGCAAACTGTAGGATAATTGAATAATATTTCTAGAAACTATTGCAAGGTTGCAGTCTTTTATTCCCTAACAAATTCTCATGAAACATCACTTGTTGTGACAAATTCAGACTGGCTGCCTACTTCTTTCCCCATTAAAAATAAATGGGATGAAACCAAATCATTTAGAGGCCATTTGCTTTGTTTTCCTACTGCACAGAGCTAACATACTTGCAGTAATAGCAAGAATTCTCAGTGACATGAAATACAATTTATCTTCTGAAAGGGATACAGCAGCCACTGATGTTCTTTGAAGTAATTTTAATCCTTATTCCTACATCAAGATACATACAGCATCATAGTTGCCAAGGAAAGAAGCTGTCAATGAGCAGATTTATTGTATTTTAGGAGAGATCCATTTCCTTTTGAAAACATTGCTTCAAGACCTACTTGGACAATACCAAACAGCCCTGATGGAAGGAGAGGGGGAACAAAAAAGAATTATGGGAGAAAGAGCAACAAAAGAGTTGTGATGTACAAGTCCTTGTCACTACACTTCAGGAGTCTTTTGGCCAGCAGATTATGCTCCTCAAATTATACATTACCTGTGGAGCACCTCAAACATGTCCTATCTCTTGTCCTACTTCAGATGCTCAGTAAAAACATCCTATTTTGGTTTAGTTTTACCTGGCTAATTTATACTTATTCTATGTGCAGTGCAAAATAAAAGGAGGCAGAGAAGTGCAGAGCTAATAAGCAAACATACTCCCTTTTTTCAGAAAGACCATAAGGCTTCTTCCTTAAAGGTTTTGTTAGGGGTTTTTTATTATTTATTTGTAGACATAAGATATTTGAGTTACAAATATCTTTACATCACACTGTAAGCTGCACTACAAAGTTAACTGTTTCACAACAAAGCCTCAATGCACAAGAATGTGTTAATTCATTTGATCAAAACAAAATTGTTAGGCTTTACTTGCATGAAAAGTAACCAAATAGAAGCCTGTTTTAATAAGGAAGTTTTATGACTGTTGCTTTCATATGAACATACTGACACAGTTACTGCAGCTTTGCTTTCACAGAAGCTCTAAATTTGTGTGCTCACATTTCAGGATGCAGGAAACTATGTGAAGAAAAAAGAGAGGCTTGCAGAGACTGTCCAGATAAGGGTTAACCTCCAGTTCTAAGTATGCTTTGTTCTGGTTTTAGAGTTGACTGAAAGCTTAAAAAAAATGCAGAAACACCAAGTTATAATAAAAGAAATTCTTGATTATTTATGGAAGACAAATAGTAAGTATTTTAAACATTCAGATCACAAAGCAGGCAGTACCTTCAATAAACACAATAATTTTTCATATAAATCTCACCTGCCAATAAAACCTACAAACCTAGGGTTTGTGTTGGGCATTTGAACCTTTTACATCTCTTCTCCCTGCTAATACCACATACCATACACACAGGTCTTTTATTTCTTTTCCTTTTATAATGGACCTTTATCTTTTATTTCCTGCAACACTTCATCTTTTAATTTGCTCAACTACTTCATCCCTTGTTGGGTTGTATTAAGAGTTAGGAAGACATCCCAGCTCCTCCTTTTATCCCTCTAAAATTAGTGTCCTGCTATTTGTTTCTCATCAGTCCCCTGTTCACCAAAAGATTTTTTTCTCCAAATCAAAGTTTGTGACAACTCTACAGTTTTCTCTTCCATAGCTAATACATTACTTCTAAATAACAAGCTAGCCCAAGCTGATTTTAATTTTGCTTTACCTGTAACAGCCACTTCCATACATGCAAGGTGTCCTCTTATGCTGCATCTGTTTGGAGCTTTCTGAAGCATCTGCACTTCTGGCTGAATCAGAAACCTCAGTGTTGAAGTTCAGATATGCATCAGGCTCAAGAATCCCTTCCTGGGCACCAAAGCATTGGGAAGTCCTGCCCCAGTGAGCTTGTTGGCTTGCAGAACCAGTATTTTGCTCTTGGTTTTCTGTCTCCTCAATTTTATTGTCTTTACTGGAGATCTGAGCTACTCTTTTAGAGCATTTGCTATGCAGCTGCCTGTCATTTTTTTCCAGAGAACTTCCAGGGTGTTTTGTTCCAGTCTTGCCACTTCCTTCCATATCTCTCATGGCAGTCTCAAGAGGAAATCCAGATGCATTCTGTGGAACAAGGTTACATTTTAAAGAACCTGAAAATTTGCACTCCTCAGAATTAAAAGCTTTGAAGTAAAACTGTGCCTCATCATCCCTGACTTTCAAAATCACTCCCAGAACAGCCCAGGTTAGAAAGGACCTTGAAAGATCATCTGGTCCAGACTTTAAAAATCTTCTACTCCACTTCCCAAACTCCAGTTCACTGCTAAACACAGCTGCTGAATGAAAACCTCAAGTTCAGAAAGCACAGAGAGCATTCAATCTTAAAGACAAACTTATCCAACAGCTTCTTTCCTCAGCTTCAGTTCCCTCACAACACGACCTCTTCTCTCACCACCTCAGTTTGTGAACAGTCCAAGAACTAGTTTAAATTAACTCACAATTAAAAGTACTGCTCCTGAAAAATTAATGGGGATTTTACAGGTGAAGATGTAGTAGGCTGTAGAAGAATGTAGACTCCTACCCAAGAATCAATTTAAATGATTAAAGAATGCCTTACTAATTTAATGAATTTCTTAATAATTTATACACCAAGATATATGGAGTATACATGTATTATCTATATAGAAGATATATGGGAACTCAGGATACATACCCTGAGGTTAACCCCACACTGATACATCTGAAATGCTTCAGCTCATGACTCTAAATCATAACAGTCTGTCATGGACACCATTAAGCAAATATTTCAGTTTTGACACAAACTGCATTTTAAATTTTGGAAAAAATGTACATTTAAAATAAGAAATACGTTCTTTAGAAAGAGAATTTGAGATACACAACTGAGGGAAGAACACTGCCCTGACAATTGAGACATTACCTGGAAGCATATCTATATTCAAGGCTGAGCTACTTTGATACATCACAGAACTATTCAAAGGTCTCTGCTTTCTAAAAATTATTATCTAAGTTTCCCCTCCAGTAAATTCATACTTAGTTTACACAGGTGTGTTTGGCAGAGCTTGAAAACCAGCCAGTGATTTCCTGTTTCATTTTGCTCCTTTCAATGCAAGTCTCATAAAAAATGTTATCCTAAACCAGAGAGAATTCCATTTGAGCAGCAAGGTGATTAGGAAAGGGCAAAGTCAGCATTAATACCAGAAGCATATTTAGTAATTCAAGTAGGAGACAAAGACAACTCCCAAAACACAGCTCAGCAATCAACAGCATCTTAAGAAATGAGCAAAATAAAACAAAGATTACTGTTTGCCACTGCCACTTGTGAGTTCTCTCTCACGTATTTCAGCCCGCTGCCTGTATATGGGACACGAGGAGACAGAAGGTCCCGTGGATTGGGATCAGTGACATTCCCAGCTGCGATCCAGGGAAACCAAAATCCAGGGACAGCACACGCGGGGCCTCGGCGCCCTCCGGCGGCTGCTGCCAACGACAACAATTCAGGTATTTCTGCTTCCTTCCCTAGAGAACGTTTTCTCGATGGCAGGGCCGTGATTTAGGCTCTGATATCCAAATTACAGTTTTTTACTCTCTGGTTATTATTCTTGCTTGTCCTAATACATCAGTTGTCCTGCGAAGTACCGAAAGCAATTTCTTAAACTGTACTTGAGATTAAAATGATTTGTGAAATTGTTAGGTGAAAATAAGTAAAGCTTCCTGCTTACAAATTGGAAAATCATTACGTAGTCACTCATTTCATAACCTGGCAAAAAGAAAACAGCTCAGCAGCTGTTATTCATGCACCTAGTGGAACACTGTTATACCAAAACTACTACTATTACTACTTGCTCTCCATGCATGGTTTGTTTCAATTAACCTTAAAACCAAAACCCCAATAATTTTCAGTATCAGAAGCATTTTAAATGTTTTATCAGATCCTAGAACACACCCTTGGTTTTAATGCCAGACATTAAAAACACCTCCCCAAGTGGTTCACTTAAAGGAAACAAGTGAAACCCTCAGTTTGCTCTGACCAGAATATGTTTTGTCTTTAGCAATGATCCTTCCTCTTTTCACCACTTGCAAGATGTTGTTAGTAAGGATTTAACTGCCTGTCAATGCAGCTGTACTGTGAGGTCACACTGGACCAGCTGGATCAAAGGTTCTGTTCACTCGTTGCCACAAAACATTTTGGGTTTCAGATTACTTTTTTTCCCCCTTTCCTTTTTTTTCCCCCTCACCTAATAGAATGGCAACAGCTTAGGCAAAGCCCAGAGTGGCATTACATCAGTGTCACACCATCACCTGCCCCCAAAGGTTCTCAGAAAAAGAAACCACACACACCAGACACTCCTAGGAGCAGTGCTCTGGCCCACGTGTTCCTGCCTCTTGCTGCAAAGCTCCAAATCTGGTTATATATGTGGGACATTTGGGGTCCAAGGCCCAGATCCAAGGAAATGCAGAAAACCAAATCTTTGAGGCTTCCATGATCCTTCCTACAGAGCTATCCAATGGACTGGTATTTCAAAACAACAAATCACCAGCAGAACACATAGAACAAAAGGTTACCTTGTAGACTCAACCTTCAACATGACATTGTCAGCTACATTCTCATTTTTTGCATATCATGGTTCTTCCCTGGGCTAAAAAGTTACCTGAGATGAAGGAACAGGGATGGAAAGGCAGCTCCTTTTCCCTTGATCTTGCTCTCCACCTTCAAAATCCTCTATAGTTTCTTCAGAAGTTAATCTTTTTTTCTGCTGTACATGTACTTCTGATTTTAATGACTCACTATGACCTTCTCCTCTTCCTTGGCCTTTTTTCTTTTTACTACCTTAAAAAAGAAAAGAAAAAGAAAGAGGGTACTTTTGGAATGCAACTTTTTCAGTGAAATCCTGACACAAGAAATCATTAAAGCAGAACACATGGCACAAGAAACAGCAGTAGTTGTGAAAAAGACTTTTTAAACAGTTCCAATAATGTTTGCACGTACCTCCCAGTTCCCTCAAGGTCAGGCCTTCAGATACATCAACACCAACACAATCAAAGTGTTCAGTCTTTGAAATAAACATTATATTCACATATAACAAACACATTTACAAACATGTTTCACAAACATTTATGTGTTTATAACAGACACATTCACGTATATAAACACATGTAACAAACCTTATAGTACTGGTAAAGAAACAGACAAATAAACAAACAAACCCTACTCCCCCAAAAACACAAAACAAAAGCACAAACATAAGAAAACTATCACAACAGCACAGGACTCAACACAGCCAGTTGCAACTTTTAATATAAATAAGGCAGGAGAGAACAGTCCAGATTTAGAAGGGGGATGAAAGAAAAGAATACTGAAACATAGATTTTCTTTAGCATGTTATGATTTTTTTTCCAGCTCTTTTGAGGAAAAGAATAGGCAGTGTGGTGAATGGTGAGGTGTTTAAAGCCACAGTTGCCCTCATCAGTGCACACAGACACCTGTATTTACAAGAGGAGAGAAGAAGTTAGGCAGTGTATGGCCAGAAGAAGTGTCTGGACTGATCAGCAAAGCAAACTCAACAGTTTGCATCCAGACTACTTCACACCTCCCCACAGAAAAGCAAACAGGGTGGGGTGTGCTGCTTCCTGCACAGGGAATGAAAGAAACAGGTTCCTCTTCTCACTGTTTTAGGCCTCCCGTTCCAGCAATAAAAGTCACAAGGGCCAATAAATGCCAAGTAGAAAGTTTATCTAATGGTAGTTTTAGAAGCTGCCAGGACCAAAGTCAGGCATGTTAGAAAATCTTCCTGAGCTTGTGCCAATGCATGGGCACCTCATGTGTCCCAGTGACAGTGACTGAAGTCACTTCTGCTGCTGTCACTCCTGATATGCAGCAGCAGCACACTACATGTCCAGCAATTTCTTTTTCCACAAGAACAAGAGGGAATGCAACACTATTTTAGCCTCGTGTTGGTAAGAAACTATCAGACTGTAATGAACTGCTCCTCTTAGGAATTAACTTTGGATTAAATAACCAAGTTTGACTCAGTAAGGATTAAAAAACTAACATGCCACAGCACCCAAACCCTTCTGCCTTTAAAAACTGTGAAATTAGGAATCTAATTTCAGAAGGGCAAAGCATCAGTGACTTAGTGTGAAGAAGGCTAGGAATTAAAGAGACAGAAACTACCCAGAATTTACATACAAAACAGGCAAGTTTATAGGAAAGGGCTCCAGAACATCCAATACTCAGCTGTACAAATACAGTTTATCATCTGGCATTAAAAGCAAAAAGAACAGAAAGAAAATTAACTGATGAAAAAGAGCTCTGTCACACCCATAGGACTGATGACAAAGGAGGCAACAGAAGTCAGTCTTTGTCAGCTGCCCCACACAGAACATGGAAAGAGAAGTAGCAAATGAATACTTCCTATCATCATTACAATTTTAAAAATTATATCAAAGCATAGAAATGCATAATGGAATGCACAGTTATCACACTGTATGCACAGTGTTATCACACTGCAAACCTACCTCCTGTCATTACAGGCTTGGAAACCTTCTGCACCAGGAGATCTCTTTCCAGCATCCAAGATGGAAGCACTCTCTTTCTTTGAATAGATTTTGACTGTTTGCTTTCATTGTCATCAGAAAGAGGAACCTGAAACAACATTTACTGTTTAGTGCCTTTATCCAGTTACATAAGAGTGAGGGGAAATCAGACCACAGTTTCTAGTCACTTATGCCTTTCCAAAGCAGTCTAGGTCACCACCTACTTTTTGTACAGGGACCATTGCTCAAATATTCTACATTTTTTTGCAGTTTCCGCCCTCTCACAAAAACAACATCCACAGGAATCTTCATGCAGTAAAAACAAAACAAAACAGAACTTCTTAGCTCTTTGGAATAAATACCTAAAAGGCTACAAACTGAAAGACTCACAGAAGACCTTTACCACCATCTTGCTCTAGAGTTTCCACATACAGATATAACAGAAGGAGCAAGTTTAACAAAAGTCTATTTGTCCAAGAAAAAAAAACAAACAAAACCCCACAAACAGAAAAGTTTTTCTTGCATTCCTACAATTTATTTCTCCAGAAAGTAACCAGGCTCTAAATCTCTGTAAAAACAACACAAATATACCAAAGCCACATTCATTATTTACTGAAAACAGCACTATCATTTTGAATTTCCTGAGCCATTCCACCCCAGGGATCTCAACTACAGCAAAGGCTGACATTTCATTTGTATAGAAAACACAACACCTCTTTAACTTTCAACACATGCTTACAAATATTAAACTTCATTAAAAACTTAAGCACCCACCAAAAGTCTGGAGGCAGCATCATTATCCTTCATTTTTGTGGCTCCTTGTACCTCAGAGCTGGAACATGCTGGTTCCATTAAAAGTGAAATACAGGACATCTCAACAGCATGAACAGTTGGTGCTTCTTCTGCATCAGCCTCCTGATTTTTTTCTGACGAAACAAAATCAATTTCAGCTACTCATACACTACAAACATGCACTTTTGACTCCAACACAAAAGTTGGTGTAAATGTTTGCTATTAACAACTGCAGTTTGAAACTGACCATCAACATCCTCTTACATCCATCAACTTACAAAGGAAATAAATGCACCTTCCTTTTACCTCACACCTAAAGGGTTTTGAATAAAAGACTCTCTAGTAACTGCTGACCACGACTGTGGTGTTTTTGGGGTTTAAGTGCATAATTTACACTGGCTGCTGCCATGACAAAACTTCGAGAAAGCTGAAGTTGCATCTTAGAATTTGCTTTATGGTAAATCTGCACAACTCCCCAAAATCTGATCCTATCCTAAAAGTCAGGCAACAATTTTAAGATGCAGTTTTTGGGATCAGATGCCCAATAAATCAAGAACTTCCCAGCAAGTTCCACTACAGGCTACAAGCCTGTAGCACTGAGGTGACACTAGATGCTCAGATATTAGTTTCAAAAGCCTCACTTCAGAGCCACTACATCTAAAAAGCTTTTTAGGTTATGAAAGCACACACAAACTGCACCCGCTTTTCCTTCAAGACATTGCCTTTCCACTGCTCAATTCACCAGCACAAACAATTAGAGAAAAACAAGTCTAATTGCCGCAGCATTCCCTGCACAGCAGCAGTGGGGAGTCTCTGCCAACCCTTCCAGAACTTTGTGCACTGCAGACACGGCACACTGACCAGCTGAACTTTCTTTTTGTCACCTTACGAAGAGAAACACCAAAAGCTAAGTTCTGCCCTCACCCCTTCAGCTCTGCAGGGGCTCACAGAATCCCAGGATGGGTGAGGTTCAATGGGACCACAGTGGTCATCTGGCCCCATCTCCCTGCTCAAGAAGGGTCATCCCAGAGCACACGGCACGGGATTGTGTCCAGATGGCTCTGGAATATCTCCACTGAGGGAGACTCCACAACCTCTCTGGGCAATCTGTTCCATGTGCAGTCACTGCACAGTAAAGAAGTTCTTCCTTATATTCAGGTGGAACTTCTGTGCATCAGTTTCTGCCCATTGCCTCTCGTCCTACTGTGTCCTGCACCAGCGGGCACAGCCTAGTCCATCTTCTCGGCACTCAGATATTTAAACTCATAAATGCGGCCCATCCTCTCAGCCGTCTCTTCTCGAAGCTGAACAGGCCCAGCTCCCTCAGCCTTTCCTCCTACGAGAGATGCTCCACTCTCCCAACCATCCTCGCTGCCCTCCGCTGGACCCGAGCTTTCCCCGCCCGCGGCGGAGCCGGCTCGGGGCTACAGCACTTCCCTTTAAACCCCGGGCCGGCCTCACCTGGAGGGTGCCGGAGCGGCCGGGACAGGGACAGGGACGGAGGAGGTGCAGAGCCCCACAGGAGCCGCCGGGACAGGGACAGGGACAGGGACAGGGACGGAGGCGGTGCGGAACCTCACAGGAGCCGCCGGGACAGGGACGAAGGTGTTGCCGAGCCCCACAGGAGCGGTCGGGACAGGCACAGGGACAGGCACAGGGACGGAGGCGGTGCCGAGTCTCACAGAAGCCGCCGGGACAGGGATAGAAGCGGTGCCGAACCTCACAGGAGCGGCCGGGACAGGGACGGAGGCGGTGCCGAGCCCCACAGGAGCCGCCGGGACGGGGACGGAGGCGGTGCCGAGCCCCACAGGAGCCGCCGCCGCCGCCTGATGACGCGCGGCCGCCCC
>JANPWX010000107.1:1775339-1804300 GCA_024734555.1 Trochalopteron elliotii | reverse complement strand
GCGGCACCCGGCCCAGAGCGCTGCCGGCGACGGCCGCCCGCACACGGAGAGGCGGCGGTGACGCCTCGGCAGCCCGAGGCCGCGGGGATGGACGGCGCCGAGGGAGGAAGAGGAGGAGCGGGTGACTTCGTGTCTGCCCTTCCTCCCGAGATCAGCTCCCGCATTTTCAGCGGGCTGGACGTGGAGAGCTTGTGCCAGGCGTCCGTGACGTGCAAGGGTTGGCACCGAGTCATCGAGAGCAGCGAGCGACTGTGGCGGCACCACTGCCTGGCCGTGCGCGCCGTCTGCCAGCGGGAGATCGACTGCGACCGCGGGAACGGCTATTCCTGGAAGGTAAATCCACCTTCGGCGGCGGAGCACCGGCAGTGACACAAATTTTAGGAGAGCCAATAGAAATGTGTAAGGAAATGACAACAGCGCGTCCCACCCGTCATAGGGTTGTGGGGGGAAGAGCTGCGGTGACAGCGCGGCTCGGTGGCGCTTCATCTGGTAAAATACACAGAGAGATAAAGCAAAGCTGTGCCTTTTCTTACCCAAGACACAACCTGTCCGGCTCGGCATTAGTCCTCCTGCTGCCCCGCACAGCCTCAGCGCTGACCTTCATCACACACAAGCCCTAACGTGGGACAAAGGCCACCTTCCCGCAGGTAGACCTGGCAGGCAGAAGATAACAGAACCTCGATAAGGCAGTGTGTTCTTCCTGGTTGTATTCTGTGGAAATAGATCTACTGGTCAGGAACGACTTCCTGAAAAATCATCCTGGATAGCATTATCTCAATACACCTCAAGTGACACACATTCAGGAGAAAAAGAAAAAAAACTTCCTGAAAAATCATCCTGGATAGCATTATCTCAATACACCTCAAGTGACACATATTCAGGAGGGAAAAAAAAAAATAAACAAAATGGGGAAATGAGCAGGAGCTTTTATAAACTGTTTAGAAAATCTCCCCATGATGATTTCAAAGTGTGCACTCTGTGGATGAGGCTGCTTGCAAGTAATAGTGGATTTCAATTGCTGTGATGATTTCAAAGAGGATGTTGTCATCATCATGCTTCTTGGCTACAGGGGGAAAATAAAGTCAGCTATGAGAGAAAAAAAGTCTTGTAGTTCCACACACAGACTGCTCTAAGGAGTTTGCAGCAGGTTCAGCTCCAGAGCATACTGAATGATATCTCAGTGTTGAATCCAGCCTGGAAGCTGAGGTAGATCAGGACCTGATCAGGTGGATCAGACAGCTGGTTCCACAGATTACTCTGGGCTGGCTAGAGGGGAATCTCCCACCTTATTTTAGCTGATGTGTTTGAGAGCAGGGGGGCATTAGAGGGGTGAAAAGAGAGAAGCAACAGCAAAAGAAACAAAAGCAGCCACTGGACTGACATTTCAGTAAAGTTACTGCAGTGTGAGGCAGATAGTGGTTACCCTTTTAGTGTATAGATCTTGCTACTCTTGCACAGCAATTTCCAGAATTCCCTGCCCTGATTGTCTCTCTTACCTGGAGGAGATTCAAAATAGAAGCAACAAACACACCATGTCTACATTTTTTTGCCCCAAAAGACTGGCAGAAGAGAAGAATCCAGCCAGCCTGCAGACAAAAGATAAAAGTCACAACCTAAACAGAAAGTGAAATGTGCTTCTTTAAGGATTAAGATGAATTCCTGGTTTGGGTTTTTCACCTTGAACAATTGAGGCAGGAACAGGAAAGTTGGAAGTTGAGCATGTTCTACTTCTTGGCAGCATTGCACCTTCCTGGGCTTAATGTCTGGATATCCAAAGGCACATCCCAAATCCTTTTTCCAGTATTGTTCTTCTAGTGCTAAACTTAGTTATATTGAATACAGTTTAAATTGGTTCCTTTCTGAGATCTGACTCTTCTGTTTTTCCACCAGATTACATTGTTGAGAAACTACTGGAAGAGCAAAGTGAAGCAAGAGTGGCTTAGTGGGAAATACAGCAACATTCCTTCACAGTTCAGCTTGCCAGAGAAAAGTATGTATCCAATGGACGTTGACACATGGGGAGAAATCTTGGAAGCAGAACTTGAGAGATGAGAAAGCAGTGCTGATTCTTGCAGCTCAAGTAACTTTTGCCAATAGCACACACACTGTTTGGCAGCTGCCAAACTGATTTTGAATAATTTTTGGACTGCTTATGAATTTATCATGAAAAAAAAAGTTACGGGTGTCTTTTTTTAATTTGCAGTTTACTGTATTAATTTTATGTAAAATTCTAAAGAATTAAAATTCAGTTGTCGTTTATATTTATAAATTTAATGTTCTATTGCACTGTCAAAAATATGTTGATTATAATTTCAGTTTGCACTTTTTATGTCGGGAGAGATGATTTTTATATTAAATAAATAAAATTAAAAAAACCAAAAAACAACCCTGAAAACCCCCAAGGTGTGTTTGGCTTTGTGGCATGAAGTGTATTGTATCAGCACATGAGAGCCCACAAAGTAACTTGGATAACTCGGTGAGGTAACACAACTTGATATATTTTCATAGATTAAAACACATTGATAAACTTAGTTTTTTCCTGTGTGATCTTCCATCACCCAGGCCTTGCTTTACCAACACTGATTTTTTGGCACCAACCTTAAAAACTGGTGCTAGGTAAAACAGGAGCTGCCTGTCACATTACTCAAAAGTGATCATAAAATCAATTTACTACTATTCTGAATATCACCTTTCCCTACCTCCTTTACACTAAAGAATAAAATAAGTGAGAAAATGCTGGGAAGATCCCCATTGCTCAAGGCATTCCTGCAAAATTCAGTCACCAATCTGGCACCAATTTTCTGTAGAAAGACTTCAGGGGAAGAGATCTAGAAGTGCAAAAAGTGCATCTAAGTTAATCAAGAAGAAAACAATACTAGCAGTACATTCTTGTCACCTCAAAACTGCCCATTTTTTAAAATCGTAATATAGAGAAACTGTACAATAATGGATCTAGTCCCTCACCTTTCTCATCCAACCTCCCCTGTTACCTCCAGTCTGTAACTCCCTGACATTATCCTCTATTCCTGCTCCTTTCATGCCCTTGGTGCTGGAAGTTCTCACATATTTGTCTCAGGATACTGTTTGTAAATAGAATAATTCAGGTATTAATCCTAAACAATTACTTGACTGTGCACTTAGCTGTAGCTTTTCCCCATTCTCAGATGAGCATTAAGAATCTCCAGTGTTGCGTCTCTGCCTCTGTTCAGGTCAGGTAGCTGAGCCTCTTTAAACACAAGGAATTAAACATTGCAGCAGCTATGCAATTACACAAGGCCTGCATCTTTAAAGCTGGAGTAATAGTGGTGTAAATTTATTGAGAAAAATCTATTACCGAGAAAAAAAAAATTAAGTACAAATCCTCATAAAAACCAAATTTTCTTCCTCTCCCTACTCTGACTCCTTCCTTTAAGGGGTTTCATTCCCCCTGAAGATTTTATTACATCAGTTCTGGTAATCTGTTCTGCTCCTCTCTGCCCCTGCACCACCTCCTCAGCCTCCCATCTCTGCTGCAGGATGGATGTGTTCTCTTCCCTTTAGAGACACCCCAGCACCATCCTGTGGTGCACTCCTTGCACCACCTGCTTTGGGCTCACCTCTTGCCCCTTCCACCTGCCAACAGAAGCCACTGAGCAATAGGAAGAGAAGAACTGAATAGGGAGATTGTACCCATGCCTAAATTAGCACTCACATGTGGGTGTCCTTCCCCAGAGAGCATCCTCAGCAGCTAAGAGCACACATGTAAAGCCCACACCACCCAGGGCACGCATGAGCTACCCTCACACCTTGGTGAAAAACCCTTTTTCCACTCCAGTGCTCACCTCTTACCCATGTGCTTTTGCTGAAGTGCAAAGTTCTACTTTTGCAAACCCCACTGCATTCCCATGCCATTTTTATGCCTCTGACACTTGGAAGGTGTCAGCTGCAGAAAGGTGCCTGAGGCATCCATCAGCAAACTTCCCATTCAGCCACCTGGCCTTGCTGCTGTTCATTTCCTACCCACCTTCCTTTCTTAGAGCCCTTGGGAGAAAGCACATGAAGTTTGTGTGCACAGAGCTGTTTGCAAATGTTTTCTGCCCACACAACTCAACTGTGCAACCAGCCAGGCTTCTGTGAGAACAAAAAGCTTCCCTCCTGCACAAAGTCCCATGAGCTGCTGCACAGCTGGATATCAAAAAGACCAGCACTGAGGCTCAGCTGAAGGGCCCCCCAGATCAGAATTTTATTTCTGCATCTCCAAAACCACCTGTGGTGTTTTTAATAACACCTCTTGGTGTAAGAACCTTCCTTGCAGCTACTCACTGTTGTGGTGCTCCATTTTTGAAGCAACTAGCTGACAGTGTGGCTTTATTTCATCATGGTGCAGGATGTGGCTTTGGGCCATTTCCATTAGCAGACTAAATGAAAAAGCATGCACGAGGTATTTAATCACCACAGACTTTAAATCAGACCACTCGAATTTCAATTTCAAGGCTAGTTTTGTCAAGTGTTTCTGCCAACAGGCAGAAACGTGCAGATAGTCATGTCTTTATCCTGATCATCTTTGGAAGGTGTACCAAGGGACAAAGTCATCCCAACTGACTTTGATGACATCCCAACTGAGCACAGGGCTTGTTTCAGCCCACCAGAGCTGACCTGAAGACAATAAAAGCATTCAGCTGAGAGGACTTATGTAGTAGTGGTGTTATTTTTTTAAAATTTCCCTCCAAATGAACTTGGGATAAGTTATATTGGGCTCCCAAGAGGATGTTGACACTTGGAAGTTGTTTTTCACCATATTGCTTGTTCAGGAAAGTCCATCTCCAAAACCACAGAAGAAATCACCTGCTGCATTTAACACCTTAAGTCAGCAGCAGCTTTATCAGCACAACTCTAAGAATTGAGTGTTGGGGGCTGAGAGGGATTCAGGCCTCAGTGCTTAGGGCTACACCCACTTCTGCTATTCTGGTAAACCAAAAAACCCAAGCTACAACTGTGGGTTGAAAAGGAAGAAGGAGGGAGGTGATGGACTGCAAACTCAGAGATCCTGGAGGAAAGATGAAACCCATCCTACCAAGATGAAACCCAAGGGAATAATTCTATGTACTGGCACAATTTGCTGCAGTCTCCCCCAGCTGCTCAGAATCACCTTGTCCAGCACTGCCAACCCATGCCCAGCAACTATGGATTTACAAAGCCAGAGGATAATAAACCCCAGCCTGCTAGAGCATGAAAATTAGGTACAACATCAGCTGGTTTTGACTCATGTTTAAAAGTGTTGTTAAATGCACAGTTCTTAAAAACATTAAGTGGCAAAGGAGCTGCTGTTTGCCAATCCAGTGGTGCTGACTGCATGGTTTTGTTGCTGAAATACCAGACACTTTGAGTTATACACAAGGGCTTCTCCAGATGTCACAGGGCACCAGTGGCCATGAGATAATGTATCAGTCATAGCACCAAATATTGTTTTTAAACACTTCTGTGGTCTCAGAATGCCAAAACCAAAAGATGCTGCCTACTGGAAGATTCAGCTTGAAGACCTGAACCAAAGGTGTGGGTTGAGCAAGCTGGGAACAGAGAGAAAACTTTAATCAAGCAAACCAGCCACCTTAAACCTTTAATCCTTAGGTGGGGAAAAAGGAAAAGCTGAGAAAGACAAAGTTTGGGGTTTTTTTGCAGCAGTATCTGGCAACTAATAAATGAAATATTACAGTACCCCATAAGAATTTTACTTGTCTGTTCCATTGAAGGAATATTTTCAATAGTTTCCACTACTTTTCCACCATGTTGCTAAAGAACAAGGGCAGTGAACAAATGCATCTGGGATATCCTAACACCCAGGTTTCACCAGGCACACTATATAGGCATCTAACAGCACAGCCAATGACAAAAATGTGCCTAAAGTCACCTGGTGTGGCTGACCAAACTAAATTGGCTTTTCTAATGCACCTTTATTTTTCAACAACACAATGTATTTGAACAAGACAATTTATCTCACTAAGTTATACTGCTCTTTAAAGTAATTGTAACATGCAACTCATCAATGTGTGTACTTAGAGATAACAACACTAGGGACCTTTTAACAAAATAGGGCCATTATAACAACACCCAAAACCCACAGAGCAACTGCATATCTATGTACAGCTCACAAGAATGAGGAGATGAGAGGAAGTTTTTACTGTTCAAAGGGGGTGAATAAAAAACACATGGTATGCTGTAGCAATTCGAGAATGACACCAGGCATTTATGTTTTGTCATCCAAGATTCACTCTGTGATGCCTAAAAGCAGAAACACAAGCTGTCTTTTAGGATGTTTAGGTCAAGATAGTTATAAGAAGAAGGATATGGGGGAGAGCAGAAGAGAAGAAAGGGAAAATTGAAGATGTAACTTGGGGAAGAAGCTGTTCCTTTAAGTAAAAAGAGAAACCCAAACCAACAAACCAATCTTATTTTACCAGTTGCATACCAGAACATTTAAATACTTCCTTTTAGCAAAAAACCTGCATAAGAGTGTTAAAAGCTTGATCTAAATAACTCTTACTATTATTCAGAAATATCTCACACATGTGCATTGATTCTGTTACTGTACCTTAACCATCATATACTTGGGAAACAATAACTTAAGCTTTTAAAAGCAGGATACCTACATGCACATATAGCAGAAGCAATGGAGGACAAAAGAGATGGTTTCTTGATTTTCTTTTGACATGCTTTGGTAATTAAGAAAGGATTTTCAGACTTTTCCTTATGATATGGAAGCAGGTACATGAAAAGACTGACCATACACTGATTTACATAATTGATACTCTAGTCGTCTGCAATAGGCTGTTCTGGTATATTTGATAAAGAGAGAGGGGCCAATGGCAATACTCTAAGAAGAGAGTTCTCTATGTCCTTTTTATATCAGAGTTTGAGGATTAGGGTGTCTAGTTGTTAGGGATTTTTTAATTAAACTAGTCAATCCCCAGGTCTCTTTCCTCTCCCTTGATCACTCCAGTTTATTAATATTCAAAATTTTGGTGAAAGACATACTGAAGGCAAATTTTGAAAAAATACTAACATCATCTCTCTCCCTTTCAAGTGGTGGAAGCAAGATTCCATCAGTTTTATCAGCATTTCCCTTTGATTATTTTCCTCCCTCCTGCTCAGTCATCTTTTAATGAGTTGAAGAAAAGGAGGGGAAGACATTGCCATCTTAAAAACAAGGCAAAGTCCATGCAGGAAAGTGAACAGTTTTACTGCAGCTCATTACATTTAACATGAAAGGCCAATGAAGCATGAAAAGCACCATTTTACTCACCCTTCTTACAGTCTTAATCTCCCTTTTACCACACTGGAAGGAAAAAAAAAAAAAAATTAAGCAATCTACAAGAACCAGAAACAAAGTATGGAAAGCCACAGTTTTGGTTCTAAATGCAAAGCAGGAAGTGCTGTGTTCTAATCAAAGAACTCCCCCAACTTCACTTTGAAGCCAAATAAGAAGTTCTATTTCAAGAAGTCTGATGAGTAACAACAAAACAAGAACCTTGTTTTCAGTCAGAGTTCACCCTGAGCCCAGAAAAATCTCTGTACAGCAATGAGAGGATCACAGTTCACAAACAAAAACCACATGCACTTTTCAAAACACAAACTGAAGACACCCACAGAAATACCAACAACCTGCAGAGGACTATCTTATCTACTCATTTTGCTTTTTCAAGTTCCTTCTATAGTCTCCTACAGTTTTAACAGGTATAAACTGAAAAAGAAAAACCAGAAAACCCAACCCATTCCCACCCCACTGCATCCCCCAGAATCTCCCACCCTACTTCAATGTTTCTGGCTCCCACCAAAAAGATTATTTAAGGAATTTTTTTCTGGATTTCAGTGTTGCCCAAGCTTGAAATCAGAACAAATGGAGGCACACTTCAAACAGTGAAAAACACTAATCAAGAGCCCTGTGAGGCAAGTACTTTAAACTTAAAATAACTTCTCAAACATTTGAGAACAAATTAGGGGGGGAAAAATGGGTGCTTAACATTTGTAGTGAAGTGAAGTCTAAGCCAAAGACAGAAGAGGAGGTACTAGTGCACTGAGGAATTATGTGTAATATTGCAAGAAGAAATGAAAATAAAAAACTTTTCTAAAAGAGAGGTTTGACAGTAAACATTAGATAACTCAGAGGCCTTAATGAGTTTTTTTGTCTTTATGAACAAACTTTAATTAAATATTACCAAGTAAACTGTTCTATTACTAAAACACATTTTCAGTAAACCTTTCGTACTTTCTGTTGGCTACTCTTTCAAATAAAAAGCAAAGACAGCACAGTGCAAAGAAAAGCACCAAAAGAACTACATTTATTAACAGTTACATCACCTTACCCTTCAGAAGAAAGCTGTGAGGCAGGGAAAGCAAACAGCTCTTTGGAAAAAAATACCTGAAACATATTAAGTCCAAACTGCCTCCATATGTGTTGTCTGTTGGATTATAAGAAGTAATAACACCTGTAGCTGAAAGCTTGTTGGGCTGAGGTTATTATTTCTCAGCATCTGTGTTTGTGGTTTGCTTGGTACCGTTTTCTTTTAAACTTCATTTTAAAATGGAAGTAGGAGTGCTGTGTCTGTGTGGGTGTTTTAATGGGTGCATGGTTAGTCAACATTCCCAAAAATCTGACCCTGACTGTAGCAAGCATGTAGGCAGTGTTCCAGGGGAGGGAAAATTGCTCAGTGCAAATTGTGGCAAGATGAACATGAACTTAAGAGGATATTTATATGAGATTATATTATATAGGCCTTTCAGTAACTGAAAATTATAAATACAATCCTTATCCACAATGGTTTGTTTATTTTGCTGTCCTTTAGACTAGTTTTTTTTTTTTTTTTATAAGTAAAAAAGAAACAGATGTTAATGTAGTAATTGCTGAGGGCATAGTAGGCGTGTGATTTAAATAGTTAGAGGGTGAAAGTTAGAGGAAGCATGACACATGTGGGTCTGGTCTTCTGTTTCCTCCCTTTTTTTATAGTAGTTCATTACACAAAGCTGTCTCTCTCTTCTTTGTGCCAGTATTCAGGATCTGTGCCTCTTCCATTCCCTTGGACAAGATCTTCTCAGTGCTGCCAAGAAGCAGAGGCACCTATAAACCCTTGAAATGTGTCTTCTGAAGCACTACCCATGAGATCACAGACCCCATTAATGTAGGATGGCACAAACATAAGAGCTCTTCCATAAATATACTGACTATCATCCTCTGTCTGAGAAAACAACATTCATAGGTGGACAGCCACACCTTGGACTGGGCACAAGTTAAAATGATAAGGTCATAGACTGGTAAAACATTTTAGTTTTATTAAATTGTGGCAGTCACGTCCCTCCTTTGGTAAGCTGGACAAGTTTCTGTTGTTTGGTTGTGTGGGGTATTTTTTTTTCTCTTCTCTTTTCCTGTGCCTTGGGTATTTTTGGGTTAGTGAGCTCTGAAAGGAAAAATGAGCAGCAACACGCAGCAGTTATCAAGAAAGCAGGCTGACCAAACAGTGGGTCTTTTTTACCACGAGTCTTCCTTCCTCAGAATGACACATCAGACTTCAACAATCCCTTTAGCTTGCATGAGATACAGGAAATGTCTGCCAGCAGCTGATTTCTGCTGGCCAGCACCAAAAGTGGACATGGTGATGCAGTGTCTCAGCCTGCTGCTCCTGCAAGGCTGTGTTTTCTTAGAAAGGAATGCAAGGCAACAGGGCTTCAGGCTCATTAGCTCAGCTACAGCTGTAAATAAGCACAACTGAAGAGAAGCTTTAGCTCTGCATTTATTTTTAGATAGGAGAGATCTAAGAATTCTTAAGGATAAGGCACCTTATTAGATCTATGAAGAGAGTTTTAAAGATTTTGAAGTTTCCTTCACTCAAGTATCAGTCTTACATGACCAGGAGCAGCCTAGATGCACAATCTGATATTAACTTGATTTTCAACTCCTCCTTAGAGTTTAAGACTTATAAGTTTGTTTGATATACAACCAGACAAAAATGCAAGGATTAATCAGGTGAACTGACCCTATCAAATAAAAACATTTATTTCAATACAAGCACAAGGTTTCTCTTATGTTACTAAGGCACAGAATCAAGGACTGAGTACATTGCTGGAGGCTAAAAAAGGAAAACCTAATCAAAACCACTTCAATCAATGGTTCAAGTAAACAACCCATGCATCCTTTCCCTTCTCCTGCAAGGTTCTTAATTCAAATAGAGTACAGCACCTGACAACCCAGCATCTGCTTTGTACACCTAAATACAGGGAAACAATGGTCCCAGGGCAAATTCTTGTGGAGAATTTTAGCAAGGTTTAAAATCGGGTGATAGGGAGTTTGAAGTGAGATTGCTTTGTGTTTGGAACACTGTGGGAAGAGACTTTTCCTCATACTGCTGTCATGGAGTTATACTTGGTTCCACATGGTTGTCTGCATTTTTCCCTCCCTTAATGCTGACAGATTATAAAGTTTTCCAAGTGAGTTGACTTCTTTTCCTTATATCTATGGCATTATTTGTACAAGTGAACAAGCAGCAACAAGATCTGGTAAAGTAGAAAGTGTAAAAATTGTCTGGAGAAGACAAATACATGAAAATCCTGAAACACATCACAGACTGAAGAGGGTGATTAACTGAAGTCCTCTCTGTCAGTGACATGACTGTCTCCTGTTAATGGTGACATTCCCACTATCAGCTGTGGCAACAAGTACAATCTTATCAAGGTAGACTACTCTAAACATCACACACTAATATGGCATGTTCTATGTTATAATTTAGTAAAATATTACCATAACACAAGTGGAAAAATGTTAGTTTGTTAGTGCCCACTATACAATTGAAACTTCCATCCAGTCCTCAACCCCAACACACAACCCCTTTGGGGATGATGCTGCTTTCTCTTGGTGAAATGCTAAATTCTGTTTTGCATGACTAACTTAATCTGTCTGTCTCCTTTTTGGAAGATCATCTTCATTTACCAGTCCTAGCAACTGACTGGATGGCTTGGATCCACTCTGTACGCTCTGTGGAGGAGGCTGCTTGCAAGTAATAGTGGATTTCATTTGCTGTGATGATTTCAAAGAGGATGTTGTCATCATCATGCTTCTTGGCTGCAGGGAAATAATAAGAAAGTCAGCTATGAGAGAAAAAAATCTTGTACTTTCAATATTTCCTCCTTTACACACTGTAAGGGGATCTCCTTTCTTTCTACAGCTGAGCCTGATCAGGCCTTCACAAAGATTTGGTCCAAGAGATGAGTCTCTCTCTCAGAGAAATCACTCATGAATTCTGCACATTTCACCTTCAGGAGTCTCTGTTTTGTTGGTCTCAAATCACGGAAGGATCTGCAATCCTGCAGAAAGATCATGTTCCCCAAACCCTCCCATGCCTTGCCAGCTACAAAAACAAGATATTTGAGTTTATGTCACATCCATCTGTCTCTTTTCTGAAATGCCAACAAACTTTCCTGCTGGATATGATAGCCAGCCTCTCCTGTGGAGAGGAGAATGCATGAAATTAATGTTTCATGGTCCTTGCAGCAACACCATTTCTGTTCCCACAACTTCTAGCTTTGGGGGGAAAGAGAAGGTGGACAGTAACAATTTTTCAGCATAACCATTTCTAACTTGAAGCTTCCATCCCAAATTCATTTACTAAAGAGATCAAACTCAGCTTACTTTGCCTAAAGGCCAGTAATCCTAACACAGGGTTTGTGTCATCCTTTTGACCAGCCTTCCCTAAAGTACTGACAATACACAAGATTCCCCATTGCTACCTTTACCACAGAACCCTTCTCCAGTAATTCAGACAGCAAGAGAGAGAGACCAGTTATTAGAATTACTGAATCATTGTACATAGATTGCTTTGGAATAAATAATCACTTGTGATTTTAGGCAGATTGAAAGGGGATTATTATAGCTTATTAGAGAGCTCATTCAGTATGGTTCCTTACTGTCTGGCATATCTTCCACTGCTGTCACCACACAGCCTCTCAAGTGAATTGCCCCCAGTGGTTCTTCTCCCTGGGGAGGATATGAAATCAAAATGAAATGCAACACTTCTGAAACCAGCAGCATGTTAATATTTGGCTACATTTCCAGAATGGAAACAAAACTATTTGATTACTTAGTGTCTCACCTGAGAGAATAGGGGGTGTTCAGTCTGTGTGTGACATGGAGGGTTGGGGGTGTGGGAAGAGAAAGGCTTACTAATAAATAGGGAATCTCTTGTGGTTTAGAATTCAGGATTTGCAGAGTATTCAGCATGGGGGTGGGCCCATTAGAAATACACAAGAAATAGGATGCCATGTCTCAGCCTGGCATGGCAAACACCTCAGATATAAACTGCACAATTACTGTATTGTGTTCATTTGCACTTAGGACATAATTTGTTTTGATCAAGTGAGAGCACCATTAATTCTAATTAATCACAGACAAGAGGTGAAAATACTGTTCAGTGTTACTTGTTCCCAGGTCTGAGTGGCACTTGCCACCCTGACTTGACAGCCCCAGAAACTTCTGGGGGCCCCTTCACTCTGCTTTTCTAGAGGATGGCTAGGCCAACAAATAGTCCCACTGTCCTGCCTGATTCTTCCCTGTCACATTCTCATCCAAATATTCCATTCAGGTATGACTACAAGGCACTGGATTCAAAACAAACAGGGAAATAAAACGAATCTCTCTTACTCCAGCAGGATCATAATAATGAAGATATGCAGGATCATCTCTTAAAACGAACTTTCTCACTTTCCAGTTCTTCCTCCGATGTCCCTAGGAAAATTCCAAACCAGGAATGTCACAGAGCTGCTTTGTCTGCATGAAGATCTTACCCACACATGAGAGGACAGGCAAATACAACAGGGGGAAAAAAACTGAATATTCTGGACAGGAAATACTCACTGGAGTAGGACTTGAATCTGCCTTTCCTACATTCCAAACTTTTGCACAAGAACTGGGCTATCAAACTGCTTTCTCCCTTTTTTTTTTTCCTTTTTCTTTTTCTTTTTTCTTTTTTGGTGCAAAACAGAGGAGCTTCAACCTGGGAGATTGCCCTAAACATATCACACAGTCTGATAGTTATGACATTCATGTGAGAGCTCTGTTTAACCATGTTGCTTGCTAGAAAACATGGCTGCAAAGTGCCTTGCAGGAAGGTACCTTGGATTATTGGCAAGGATGAGCTGAAAGCCTTTCTGTCCCTGCAAAGATAACAACAAAAAAAAAGCTTATCTAGCTTAAACACCCTGGAGGGCTCATGGCTGAGAAGCTGAGGCAGAAATATGGACATAGGTGCCTCATGGCCCTGCTTTCATGACTAAAAAGGATGGGTGTGGAAGGTTTGGACCTGCTGAAAGCATTTTCAGCAGAGGCAGTGACCCTTCCAAGCAATGACCCACAACTCACTGAGGATGACCAAGTGCAGACTAACACTGGTGGAAGATTGTCACGAGTCACTTCCTCTGGCATTTCAAAATACAAGTTTCTCAATTAGCTGCTGCTTGAACAGAAGCTCTTACTGACTAGGTTGATATGAATGTGACAGAGCAAAAGAGCAGCAAGGTGTGAGTCTTATTTCTTCCATTGCTTTTCAGTAAACTGATTAAGCAAGAGAAATACATGTGAGCACCACCAAAAAGTTCTTAGGCCCTCATGGACTATTTTAACAGTGCAGGTTCAGGCTCAATATTAGGAAATATTTTTTTAGAAGAGAAGGTGGTCAAACACTGCAACAGGCTGCCTAGAGAGGTGGTCAGTGCACCATGTCTGTCTATGTGTAAGAAGCTTTTGGACAGCAAAACCCTTAACAATGTGCTTTAACCCTTGATCAGACAGTGGTCAGGCAGTTGGACCAGAGCATTGATGCAGGTCTCTTCCAGCTGACCCATTTTATTCGTTGAAGAATCCTGATTTTGCCTTCAGTTCATTAATATCTGCTTGCCTTAGAAACATGACATTCACTGTATTGCTTAGTTTTTCTGGAAAAGAAGGTATCCAGTTATCTTCTGTCTTACACATCAAGCATTAGTGACTGAAACAACTCCTTTGCTCAAGCATGGTGAAAAAGTCCATGAAAACTGGCAGCTAAATCCAGTTGTGTGTCCAGAGGGACACAGGAGTGGCAGCTTTTTTTTACCTGAGCTCAGTTTTGCATTGTACCAATGACTTGTCACATCTCCTATGTTAGGACTCTTTCCTGATTAAAGCTATCAACTGTTTTATTTTCTGGTAAGAGCAATAAACCTTGCAATATTTGTGCAGAGTCCTGCTGCCATGCTGCAGCAAGTGTTCCTTGTGCAAATGCAAAAGGGACAAAGATGAAACCTGCCAAGTGTGGAGATGCCATAGGGTAGTTTCTCTGTTACCCAAAGTTTTTAAGTGTAAAAGAGTAATCTTGCACCCATGTAACATCATTCTAGTGACAGGAAGGAACATGGGCAACACTGACCTGTTTCAGCAAACATCCTTGTTTGACAATTGTTCCTCTGAATTCTTCTTTTAGGACCACATCATCATCACTGGAATATCCCTCACAGAAAAATCCACTATCTGGCTGCAAGACCACAAGAGAAATGTTACAGAAGTTACACAGTTGCTGCATGCTTATGTACATGTACCAATCTGGCTTCTTTTGGCCTCCCTCCACCCTGTTTTTTGCCACCCCAAAGAGAATATTATTGTTGTTGTTGCTGTTTTGTTGTTGTTGTTATGGTTATTGTTAAATAATCTAACCTCTTCTGGAAAAGTCTCCCTGTGAAGTTGAGGAGCTCTCCAAATCACCATGGACCCATTTCAGCATGAGGTGAGACCACACTTCTGTGATACCAACTCAGACCTTGACTTGCTGTGGCCTCCTCACACCACACTGGTATTGGATCAAACTTGAAATAATCCAGAAGCAAGCAGGGTACACATGGGCTGCTACAAGAAGCATCCCAGGAGGCCACAAGTCTGCCTTTACCAGCAGTGTCTCTGCTGAGCAGGTAAAGTCTCCTGAGCACAAATACTTTTAAGAAAACAAATGAGTAGTGGGAGATTCATTTTGCTGAAACCATGTGATTCTGTGTGGTAAATATAAACAGAATTGTAATACAAATTTTCTTGTTTCCACTTTGCAGAAGGCATACCTTTTTGCTAGCCTAAGCCCAGAAGCCAAATATCTTTCAAACAGTATTTGACTGTGATGTTTCAAGTTCTTCAAATCAATCCACAGAATATGAAGTAGTAAATGGAGAAGGCTGCATATGACACCCAGAACAAATTACTGGGGGATATTAAGAACTTTTACTTCTTTGTTAACAGGCAAGCTCTGTGTGTGCACACTCACACTGAGTCAGATTTGGTGGCTCTGGACAAAAATGGGTTTGTAGCTTCTGCCACTCTGTGAAGCCCTGTGACAGTGAATTACTCTTCTCTTCCAGTGAATCAACAGGGAAACAGATGGTTAAATTCTGGTCACCAGCACAATTATCAGGAACAAAGTCTAAGTTAAGAAGAACCCAGCTTTGTCTCAGCACTTAATTTACACTTAGAAGGGTGCCAGAAAAAAAAAAAAAAAAAAAAAAAACCCACAAAAAAACCCCAAAAAACCAACTGTCCCAGTTACAACAATTAAAAGTGAGCAGGTTCATTCTGAGTACCACAGGAAAAAGAAAATTAAGACAGATTTTTCCATCTTTCCTCCAGGATTTAAGAAGCCCAACAAGAAGCATGAGACAAGCAGATCATCAGTAAGTCTGAGACAATAAAAAACCAGAATACAATGCTCACAAAGTAATAGTAGGCATCACTGAGGTCTAGGAAGGGGGTGTCTGAGAGCCCCTCAGCAGCTGCCTTGGATGTGTCCCCAGCAGGCTGGAGGTAGCCTTCACTCAGGAGGGAAGAGGCAAGCAGGAGACCTTCTCTGCGGTTTCGGACGGAGCTGCTGGACACCAGCCAGTCAATCACACAGGTGCCTGGTTAAAAAGGAACTAAACATCAGCCACAAGCCAAGACAGGCATGAAGAAGCCTAAAAGTACACAGGAAACAAGCCTACTCCGTGTATTCATCAATTTCCTGAAAAAATGTTCTTAGCAACAACATGGGGAGCTAATCTAGGAAGGTTTCTGGCCATGCAGTGAGGCACAGCCTTTCCAGCTGATGGCAGGGGGCAGGACAGCTCTCAAACACCATTCCTGAGGGAGAAGAGGGCTGGGAGGGGATGCAGGGCTGTGGGCTCGATATTTTCTGAGCCTGAGAGTTGCTGAGCTCTTCCCAAGGATCAGAAAATATTGAGCCCACACAGGGCTGAGCTGGGAAGCCTCAAAGACAGGGACTAGGGGTGTATGAAGGATAGCCAAGTCTGGAAAAGGCAGCCTGGAAAAGGGTGCTGTGCTACTAACATCATGCTTTGGGAGACAGGGTGACTTTCATAGAATCACAGAATCACTAAGGTTGGAAAAGACCTCCAGGATCATCAGTCCAACCATTAACCCAACAGTGCCATGTCCACCACAAAGCAATGTCCTCAAAAGCTACATCTGTGTGTTTTTGAGCACAAACACAGATTTGGTTTGGAGAGAAACAGGAATTACAGTGGGACACTGTTCAGTGATGAAAAATTCAGAATGGAATAATTCTTAAATTTCATCCTTCTCCTTTGTTTAACTGAATCCTTTTCCAAGGTACATCCTTTGGGCATCTCCTGGGTTAGCAAAAAAACCCATCAAACTTCTCTGTGCTCTACAGAGCTTAGAGCTGTTTCATCTCTTTAGTTTTTCAACTCTGTGCTCCCTTTATTGTATGGAATAGAGGGACAGGAGATCCTTACCTGTAAAGCAGTGATTGAACACTCTTTTATCTTTTTCCAGCTTCAACTCCTTTATTCCCTTCTCAGGATCTTTCATTGAGAGGTACAAAGCACTGTGCATTAAAAAGAACCATAGAAACTCTTAGCAAATAAAAAGATTTTGCCAGTTTGTACAATAATATTGTCATTCATGGGGGCTTCATGTTTTGTTGGCACATGGCTCTCTGCAGAGCTGTAGTTTCATCTCCTGAACAATTCAAGTTGCAAAGCCTGGAGGTGTCACTGCATTAG
Source organism: Trochalopteron elliotii (assembly GCA_024734555.1). Classification (NCBI taxonomy): domain Eukaryota; kingdom Metazoa; phylum Chordata; class Aves; order Passeriformes; family Leiothrichidae; genus Trochalopteron; species Trochalopteron elliotii. The sequence continues at coordinate 1,787,248 of JANPWX010000107.1, read as the reverse complement.
CTCACAACTGTGGGAGCAGAGAGGTGGAGTGCACAAAGAGCTTCTCACCACATCTCCCTATTTTGAGAATGCAACTACTTGTGGTGACTACAGCGTGAAGAGAGGAACACCCACTGCTAAGGCACCTTCACAGGGCCCCACAGCCCCAGGAGGAGGTTCACTGCTCTGCTCTGTGTTCACCCAAAGGTGCTGGGCTGAGCAGAAAACCTGTCCCTGTCCCGAAGCCTGCATGCTCTCAGATGATCTTGGCCCTGGGTGGTTTTTACTGTCTTATAGGAAGACTTCAGGGTCATTTTTATCTTAGTATTTACAGCTCAGAGACAGAAGTTATCCTTGATTTTCAGAAGTACTAACAGATTGCTTCCTTTTATCTCTTCTCCTTTTAACAGCTTCATGTTCTTTGGCAGGCACCACAGTCCCCTCACCATCCAAAAACTGGGCTAACATCAGCATTTCTTTGGAGAGCAAATAAAAGGCCTAAAATATTTCTGCAATAAATTATTTACTCTATAAAACACTTCTGGAAGAGTGACACTTTGGCTGGCATATCCTTTTGCACTGCAGTATGCCCAGAAATCTCTTTATCAGCAAAGACCTTTGATAAATAAGCATGTTTTGGTAAATTATAGTGTATTAAAAAAGAGCTTCACAGTTCTGATTGCTAGCTCATTTCTGACACACTGTACAAACTGAAATTTTCAGTCGTGCAGAAAGGGCTGTGAGAGAATCCATGGACAGACAGGCTCATTATTCTTCCTGACCAAAGTTACATTTCTGACACACTGACTGCAGTTGGAAGTAAATGGGGGAGCAGAGCTACGAGAACAAACCTCAGATTGATTGTTTCAGGCAACCTGATAGACTTCCTTGTGGATTTTCTGGCAAACCTTTGGCCTCCATCTATGTGATGAATTGCTTTCTTGATATCCCGCACCCAGGCATCTCTCTCCTCCAGGTAGGCAGCTTGAAAAAAGTGGTCCTGCTGCTTGGCCACAGTGAGCTTGAAGACAAACTGGAATGATAAATTATGGGAGGTTTTGGGGTTTTTTTTAAAGCTACTTTGGTGTAGCCAGTTGGGCACAATTAAGCTAGTACCACCACAACATACAGCCTATCTATGCTCTAAGGACCATGGAAAGTGTCTTAGAGACACAGTCAAATTATAGAAACTCTGAAGAAAACCATGAACCATGAAAGTGCACAAAACTGAATCCTTTTGTTACTTCACTGTGACTGATCCTGACATCATCAGCACACCCAAGGTGGGTAGCACCAATATAGCTGCTGATTCTAACTTTTGCTGGGAAATCCAACACAGCTGAAAGGCTGAAATGACACTGTTTTACACCACAACGACACAGACTCCAAGTTTCAGAAGGCTGAAAATGACTCCTTTATTTTTGGGATGTGTCTCCTTTATATACTATTTTAAACAGACCAATCTGATTGGTGACAAAAAGACAAACCTCTTCAATCACATTGGTCAGACCAGAGGGACATCAAGAAGAAGTCCCTCCTAGGAAAAGGAATGAAAATAAAGTTACAGTTACAAAAACATGCCTCTTGTTTACAGAAAATTCCCTGGGAAAAGAATTTCAGAAGACCAAAACATCTCAGACACTAAACCAGGGCTACACTGAAGTGATTCCTTGGAGTGGCTATCTGGAACAGAGGCTAGACAAGATTAGGAGAATAAAAGCAGGTATTTATTAAAGGCCTTCAATAGCACCTTGGGCAGTCAGAAGCCTCTGAGAGGCTACACCAAAGATGGACAATGGTCACGAGTTTTTCAGACTGATATAAATTTTGTCCATTTACATATCAGGAGTTAATCTTCCAATTACAGCTTCAGGTAATGAAGTCATTTACCCCCAGTTTGCTTCCCCCTCAACTCACTTTTGTTTATACTTTTGAGGCCTTGAAACAGTGAGGTGTCCTTGAGCTTCAGGCCTAGAGGAATTGTGTCTGACCAAAATGTGAAGACAGTAGCTAACACTCTATATGGAGTTTTAGAGTTATACACTAAAGCAGTACAGGATTTGAAAAATATAGAAGTTAAAACCCTAATGCATCAGAAGCACACAGCCCCTGCAGGCTTGCAGTGGATGTAAATTTGTTTTAATGTTTAGAGACATGTGAATAGTCTGAAAGAGGAAAAAATACCCCACATCATATTCAGCTACTGACTCACATGGGGAAAAAAGGGTCATACACTGGAGAATATCTGAGTATATTTGCAGTCTCATAGTAGATGGTACATCCAACCCTTGCCTACACCTTAGGATCCCCTATCTAAACACACTAACAACAATGTAAAGACTGTATTTCCCAAAAATAGGAATAGATCATCTAGAGGTAGTTGTAAACAGAAAAAATAACAACTTGAAAAAAACCCAAACCCAAACAAAAAACAAAACAAACCCCCAAAACCATCCAACCAAGTTCACACTGTTTGAACTCATTTCCATCCAATGATCTTCTGGATGGAAAATCTGGATCTAATTACTCAGGTTTCAACTTCCTCTAAAATATAGTTCCCCATGAGTGACACTAATTTGTTCTGGAGTTGTGTTACAATAAATATCACAAGTTCTGACTCAGCAGGTGTCTAAAAATGCCAAGCTAAGCCATAAGCCAACAACATGACTTGATGAGGGCAAGGAAAGCAAAGGCTGCTGTCAAAGAGCAGCAAATTAACATCAGTGAAATCAACACACTGAATGAGTCTGCTGAAGCACATGTTTGTAAATAATGCATTTCTGAACATCCCTGACAAGCATTTTCCAAACTGTGGCCAACAGGAAAAATTCTGACACCCTGAAATTGTGCAGAAGTCCAACTGAATTTCATGGAAGATAAATTTCAAACTTACAAAGCAACAAGTCCTCAAAAATCCACCTCAGACAGAAAAGTCACCTTTTCTTATCTGATACTGTTCATATTTCCAGCAATACTCACCTTTTCTGTTATGCAGGAAAGACCTACATACTGAAAACCAATGTACAGTGCATGAGAAAAGCAAATAGACCAAGGTATTCAAATCCCAATATTCAACAGTCAAGCTAACACTCCAGATTAACAGAATGAAATAGCAAAGCATTGACAAGATTTATTACCAAAGGAAAAAAATCAGTCTTCTCAAAGAGCTGAGAAGCAACATACAGTGAAATGCTAAAGACAAGTTTTCATTTTCAGTACATGGAGAAGACTGGCAAAGCCCTTTCTTTTTAGCACTTACAAAGTTAGGCCATTAACTAGATAGACTTCCAAGCTACTTCTGAAATTGGTAAAGAGGTTGAGTCTCCAGTCCTAGATGTGACCAAGCCTCCCTCTGATGATGTATATCTGATAGTGTTTTTGAGAAAATTAGACCATTGGACTAAACTAAATACCAACATTTTGGATAGATTAATCTCTCCCATTTTAAACTAACTATGAGCAATCAAACAAGATAATGCTATCCACAAGAAAACCATGTTTTCCCCATGGGGGAAATGGAAAAAAGCTGAAGAATATCAGAATTTATGTTACATTAAATGATGATCAAACATCAAATCAAGGACAGCAAACAGTGGTGAATGCATTTTGAAATATAATCTCAAAATATGCAGTTGCAGCCCCTTCTGAGCCTTTATCTGTGCTTTAAAAATCCAGGGTTTCTTCTTTTGCCCTCAGCACCTGCATTTTGCAATCGATGTAGTAAACAAAGCATGTTGGTGATGTGCTTTGAGCTTTCAAACGAGGGACACAAGGGACCCTGATTCCACTTACTACAAACCTAAGGACAGGTTTAATTATCCTCAATTTACTCATATGAAAAAGTAAAGTTCATTCTCTCAGCAGTCTCTCACACTTCCTATTTTTCTAATACTGTCACAGAGACTTCTATCTTTAGTCAGGGATCCCTGTGTTAAATTTCTTTAAACTGTGGTGGGATAATGTTCCAGATTCTGGGGGACCCTTTTGTCAAGAGAAATTCCTGGAGATGTGATGCCTATTTGATGAAACTGAGTTGACAAAATAATAAATGACTAGTGATACGATTCTTTGCTCATATGAGAAATCCTGTTTTACCAACAATTATTTTTCAGGAACCTTGTAACCAAATAAGCCTGTCACGGCATTTATCTCCTTCCTGTCTGAGCAAGCCAGTTGTTCCTTGACAATAAATAGATGCTTCTCCTGCTTAAAAAGTATTTCCCCCCAGCTTTATTCTGTGGCAATTAAATTTATATTTAATACAGGAGTTGTTGCCATTCAGCTGCAAAATGTCTTCACACCAATAAAATTCAGTTCTGCTCTCTGAGAGACTCAGAAGTTTAATAAAAACCAACCAACCCCCTCAATGCTTTCTGAATTGGTCCTCTTGAAGTGTCCTGAATTCAAATAGTACAATTTGAATTTCCAAACCTGCTTGTGATCTCCTAAGTCAAGTGAGAATCGCCACTAGGATGAGTGCAAGGAATTTGCAGCCACCAGCATTTTGCCTATTCAGTGCTTCCAGAAGTATAAGTATCCTGTCAATTCTTTTTATAAAAAAAAGTACTTACCATTCTTTTGCCAAAATCTTGGCATGGGCTGTGAATAGAGCTTCCTTTTAGTGGGATCATCCCTTTGGGACTGTTATCAGCCTTTCGCTTGTAGAATTCAATTCCATCTTCTAAGAGCACAACCCACATTGCCTTCCAGGTATTAAACATGCTGCCCTGCATCAATAAATCACAAATTTTGTTCAATGAATCACTCTTCATGTGACACCCAAGGAAGATATGAGCTTCCAGGGAATGTCTGGCTGATGCTAAAATAACTACAGTTTGTGTTTCAAGGGGAACATACCACCACCACACGCATCCCACTATGCAGTTAAACATTTGTCGTTATTTTTCTGACCACCATTTCTTTCCCCTTGTAGTTGCTCTGCCAAGGGAAGCCAATGTGGATTTAAATAAAAATAAAGGTTTTATCTTAAGGGCTGTACCACGAAAGACTCCAGAGCAGAGGTTACTGTGGAGCAGCAACTGCCTTCCCAAAGAATGGATGTGCCGGGAGACCAAGGTGATGTGACCTCTTTAATCTCACTATTCTTCCTTGATATTTAAGTGCAACTGTGGCTATTTCCTGTTACCTCTTTGCCAAGATTTCCCAGCATGTTTCCCTACATCTTCCCAGCCTGTTCAGAGTTAGTTTTCTCTTCCACACAGCCCAAAAGTACCCACTTACCTTCTTAACCAAGTAGCCCTCCCTGATGCGCATCGGCTCTCGCTCCATGGCTTGGGCAATCCTGCTCTGGGCTCTGTCAGTGCCTGCCTGCTGAGTTCCTCTGGCAGCAGAGTTTGTGGGATGGTGTTTCTTTTTTTTTACAGTACAGCTATGTCATTTCACAAGTTCCTCTCAGTGCTAATCACCAGCCCATTTCCTCTTACAGAGTGAGAGATAGGGAAATGCAAAAGCGTTCTGCGTATTTATAGGCTGCCTCTGACAGCACAGGCAGCAGCCTGATGGAGCACTCCATCGTATCAAATGCAGCCAGCCTTGATGACAGAATCCTGGGAAATTAAATAAGAACTGTAGTTCAGTCAGAAGAAATTTGGGCTGCTCTGGAAATACGTGAGCTCAGCCAAAACAGCAAACAGGGCACGGTGCTGCTGCCTGATGCATGCCAAGTAATTGCAGAGACAGTTTTCCAATGTATCAGTGCTTTCACTTCACCCTGCCTTCTAAATCTGGCTCCCAGAGGGCAAGCACGAGGAGTCTGGTAGGAGGGTGGAGGACCCTCACTTGGTTAATGAGGATGCGCCCTCTGCTGACATAAGAAATTTATTTATCAGATTTGATCATTTTGGATTTTCATGCTGAGGCCTCCCAAAGGTGTCAGCTGTCAAATAGGCACAAATGGATTAGACCCATGCATTTACATTACATAAAGCAAAGACCACAAAATGCTTTCTACAAGCATCTTTTACTTGCTGCAGATTTTGTTTGGCTTTATTTGGAAAAAGACAAGGCAAACCCATAGTTTTTTTATAAATACCAGAGTCAAAATCCCTTTTCCCCATATAGAAGAAAGTGGGGGTATACGAGAGGCAATAAGAGGCTGCTTCATGGTGTCTTGAAGTAGCCTCTTGTGTTCTTCCAAGCACAAGGTTCCAGGTCACTTTTGCAGCTAAGCTCATTCAGATAAGTGTTGACTGAGCCCAGGGTGACTCCATCTGTCACCTCTGCCAAGATCCCTAAACAGGGACTTTTTTCACAGACAGAAATTCCTGTTCTCCACGTGACTCTGTCTCAGCCTTTACTCTGGAGGAAGTCTTACTCAGAAATCTGACAAGTTCTGTGATAGAGGATCAGAGGGTTGGCAGAGACCTCAGAGACCTTTCCTAGATATTCCTCACTGATGCCTAATTAATGGTATTCCCACACATGAGACTCCACTCCTTTGGTTATCTGTATCAATGCTTCACTATTCCAACTGCTCAGTGTTTCTCCTCACTGTCTGAATGAAGACTTTCCTTTTCCAGCCCTTTCTCAACTAGTTGCTGCCCAAAGGACACACCCAGTCTCTCTGCAGGCAGAACACCTGTCTGTACCACCAGTTTCAGGTTAAACACTTTGTAGTTGCATTCAGTCCAAAGCATGCCTTTTTGTGATGATTTCATCTAAGTTGTTCAGGGTTTCTAAAACCTGCAGTCCCACTACCTTGTTCCTTTGCTCATGTAAATCATACTGTTGTAAGGATCTTGTTGCTGTTAAAGGCACTATTTGCTGATGAAGCAAATCATCCATCAGTTTGCAAATCAAAGGCTCCATATATTCTCTGGATGTGAAGCATATTTGAATTCAACAAACAGATTTTAAAATTATTAGAGACAGAAAGTCACACAAAACTTCATGGTTCTTGGAACTAAAAGTAAAAATTTACCACTAAAAAGTGATCAAAAACGTCTAACATTTACAGTAGAAAATTTGCCTACCAGGTCCAGGACTCAGAATGAACTGAAGAAGCTCTGGATTCCCAGAGCAGAGATGGTCTAACTGGATTTCTGAGTTATATTTCTGTGAATGTTCCCTTCATCCACCATAAGTCTTAAAAGGATGCTTGAAGGACTGAGGAGTTTGTAGAATCCTCCTGTATAATATCTTTTCTGGTCACTAATTCTTTTTGCTTTAAGAAGGTGAATTGTTTCCTTCCCTTTCATTTCAGTGGTTCCATCTTCAGGAAAAAAAACCCTTTTTTTTCTTTTCTCCAATTAAATAAACCAAAAAGGTCACAGACAACAGCAACTCTTGAAGTGTAATTTGGAAGCCAAATTATCCCATTATTATCTATCTTGAGGACATAATGCTTCAGAGCTTGGACCTATGATTAAAGACTGAGAACAGGAATCACAGCTCTTCCTTCTATTTTGCTCCCCCCACCTCAGGTGTGAGGAAAGGAAGCCCCATCCCCAGCTGGAAGGCTTTATGGGGAGCAAAGGCAAAAGAAGCTGCCAGTATTTCCCTCCCTGCAGGCATCCTTTCTGCAGGTTTTCCTGCTTGCCTGCTCCTGCTGACTCAGGGTTTGTGCTGAATCAGGATGACAGGGCCCTGCACAATAAATTCATGATATGAGTTGACCAGGGATAGGTACTCTTCAATATAATATGTATATATCCCTGTACTAAAAAGTGGTTTAATGAAAACAGAGAAGGATGCTGACTCCACAATTTCACAAAAGCTCCTTTTTCTCACTTACCTGCATGAAAAGCCTTTGAAGGTATGAAATGTAAATCTCAACACAGTGGCACCTAGCCAAAGGCTCCAGAATTTACCATTACTACTTATGCTACTCAGTGTTAAAACACAAAATAACTTCCATCTAATGTTAGCTGAAGGCAATGGCTTTTATAACACTTCTCTATGTTGTTTCTATTTCATCTTCAAGGCTCAGCTGGTCCTTTTGCCCTTTCACTGTACAAGTCTGGCACAATCCTTTTCTTTACTGCTGAGGTTTGGTTTCATTTATCACACACCACCACAGGGAAATCAGAAACTTCATCTCCCCCCAGACAGAAACATGGTGATGTAGCTGAATCATTCACGTGAGGCAAAATTGTCCTTAAAAACACACAAGGCTGTGGCAGGTGCAAGGGAGGGTGGACTGTGCATGTGGGTTTTCTTTGTCCAGTATTCCTAAAGAGCAGCACCAGGCCTAAGAGGAAGGAAGAGCTGTGTTTCTGTCACCTCTCCACAAAGGGGAGGAAGAGCTTTGTCAGAAAGGGAAGATAACCTGCAATGTGGAAATCTGCTATAACTTACTATATCCTCTCCATTTCTGTCACAAGTAGGTAAAGGTGCATGATGTCAAATGAGCAGAATTTGTTACAGTATCACAGTCTGCAGCAGAGCTGAATATCTTAGCTCAGTTTACTGTTCTTGTTCAGAACTTGCTGCTGTATTTCTTCAGAAAGTTCTCCTTTATTTCTGCTACTTCAGAATATGAGCTCCTGCAAGCATTGAAAAAATAAAAAGTGATCAACCACATTTACCAGAGCAAGAGATCTACCTGAGGGACTAAGAAGTGGTTATGCCAAAAACTGGAACCATGTAGCAGCTGCAAGGAAGGCAAGATTCTGTTACACCAGCTTCATTGCTCCACAAGTCCTTGCAGAGATGGTTCTAACATGTTTGCTGCACTGGAAATGCCATAAGCCCACCTCATCTGCAACAAAACACATGACCTCTCCATAAATATATGTCACTACACCAAATCAAGCTGGAAATGATCAGGGGAAATGATAACAAATGTCATATGTTCAAAATTATTATCTGTATGGGGAAAACGATACACACAAGTGATTTCCAAACAAGATAAAGACTGTCCAGCTGATATTTCAGTAAAAAAACCTTTCTCACTTCTGCACAGAGGCAGAAGGCTCAAAAGAATGAAAGTATTGAATTGAGAGCTGGCAGGTGCAAGTCTTAGCACAATTCCCTCCATACAGAATCAAACATATGGCTCTTTTTAGTGCATGAGAGATTGTGGCTTTGCATGTCCTTCTTGAAAAGAAACCCCAAACCACAACATTTCAAAATTTAGCACTGTGTTAAGAAATTAATCAAAGAGGGGCAAGCATAAAAAAGCTAATACAGATATTACATGTCACCTTAGAGTCTAAATGCTGTGGTTTGGCCATCTTAAATGAACCATCTTGTTCTGCCTCAAGGTACATTTTACATGTTCAATGATTGTTGAGCTTTGCAGAAGGATCAATGCATTACTGAGAAGTTCTGCATAAATGATAATACTTGAAAGCTTATGCAGCTGACATGTTATAATGCCTAAAGAGATCATAAGATCATATTGAGTGGATGCAATCAAGAGACCAAACACATTTCTCCAGAATGTTTTCCAGATAATTTAGACCAGCATAAAGCATAGCTGATGGTTCATCTACATGTTCATAGAACACATCCCCCCTCACCTCTCCCCTGCAGTAGTTCCCCATCAGTGAGACATGCAGGTTATGTTGATGCAGCAGGGAAGGTCTATGCACAAGAAAGAGGTCTTGGAGGATGTAGCTTGTATGTAGCTCACACATCTTGTAGGATGTGTGAGACTTTCATGGTCTTAGGAAGAAAAAGAGGTGCAGAACTGCTGGCTACAGCTGACTCACCACTTCAAAAGCACTGAGGCAGTTGGTGAGTGCTCCAATCTTCCTACTCCAAGGGAAGGGAGTTATCTTAATGTTAACTGACTCCACACAACAGACTGGGAATCCTCAGCTGTCAGAGAAATGAAAAGTGGATTTGAAACCGAAACCGAAACACAGACACACACACACACAAAACCAAACACCACCCTCCCGCCCCCAAAACAAACAAATAAAACCCCAGAAAAACAGTTTTGCAGTTTACAAAGACATTAAACATTAAAGCCCCACCCCTCCAATGTAGGTGCAGAGAATGGAGGAGTTTGACACAACTTTATCTTTTTGTTCCCAGAAGGAAATTGCTGCTGTGGCTTAGGAGAAATAGGACTTTGTCCTAAGTCTATGATGATTCATTTAGCTTTGAATCTTGTAAATGTCAGCATGTTCACTCTGTGCTCCTGGAAAAAACACACCAAATCCTTCTTCCTTCTGAAGGAAGGAATACAATATATTCCTTATAATAAAATACTGTAGGTATTTTGCTCCCTACAGAATATCAAGCCATTAACACCAGGTAATGTAGCAGCCTGAGATCTGGGACCCATAGAAATAAAGAATCTTTTCTTCATAAATATTCTACTCTCACCCTGTTACACTTGCATATGGTAAGACAGTTACTATGCATACACATTCCATAATATGATGCTTTTTTAGTTTTCCCTCATATTTGCCCAATACTGGTCAGGGATAAAGTCCCAGTCTGAGATGTGTCCGTAGAAAGATAATCATTCAAGCAGAAATAATAAGGGAAAAAAACCCTGGTTATAGATCTGACCTCTCATGTACGTGGGAAGCTAATTGCAATCAATGTCTTCAGCGACACACAATTTACTACAACATGATATGTCTGGCCCATGGAGTGAGTAAACCTGATCCCTGGCAATGGCCATTACTCCTCACACACCACTTTAAGTGATACTGCTAGATTCCCCACAGGTTAGGCCTCTGGGATTTCATACTGAATTACATTAAAACCTACAGGAGGGGGATTTACAGCAGGCAAAACTTCCAACAAGCCACAAAGTGCAGCAGTTTCTGCAGAATGCAATGCAAAATGAGATTTCTCTTGCAGTGAGGAAAAGAGATAAGGAGAAATGCACTGGGGGTGGGTGTTGTTTGTTTGTTTTTGTTTTGTTTGTTTAGTATTTTTGCAGAGATACATAGTTATGAGAGGCAGGGATCATATCCTGCCCCTGTATTTGTGGAAACCTGAGTGGCTGAACACATTATGAAACCTGTGTTGAGCTGGAACCTGAAGCCAAGGATATCCAGTAGGATTTTTGGGGTTTTGTTTTGTTTTGTTTTTTTTTTTTCCAGAGGTTTTCAGCAGAATGTATTATTTTGCTTAAAGTTCATAACAAAATTAAATCACTGAATAACCTGCATGCATAAGGAAATGCAGCTGGGCAATGCTGTATCTACCATTTGGCTTTTAGTTTACATTACACCACCACATGCACATTCCAGCCTTAGAAAAACAAAGAACAGGTTAAGTTCAGTGCAACATAGACCTATGGAATTCTCCTAACAAAACCATTAACTCTGCCATAATGTCTAAGGCAAAAAATATATTCATGGCCCAAAGCTTGTGTCAGAATTAAGGATGCTACAGTTTTAACAGCAAACAAGAACAAATAAAAAATAATGGAAAAAAGGCATAAACCTTCCTGGGTTAACTGTTAGATGGGAATGAGACAGGCTGAGAGTTGAATTATGGTACATTGTCCAGTTTCAAGGATCTTTGTTCTTGGACAGCCATATGTAAAGAGTAGTATTAGACTTAAATATGTGAGATTCAGATTTACAGTGCAATTACTGTATGGGGTATTTTCTATTTCAATAAGAGGATTGCAATGAAGTGATTAAAATAATCCCAAGAGAAACCTTAGCCTGCTGATGTTGACTGTCGACCTCAAGGAGCAAGACAGCGACCCTCAGTCCAGGCATGGTGACTCAACAAAATCTTTTGCTGCACCGGGAGAGAGAAGAGCCAGAAACGCAGGGCTTTGCTGGGTTTAAAAACCACCCTCCCCTCTCTCTCGGGGAGCTCTGGCTCCTCCGTGCCGACACACAGATGTTTCAGGCCACCCCAGAGGGCTCAATCAGCCCTCGGGAGGCGTTTCCCGGGTGGGAAATCAGAGGGTGATTTGGGGGGGGGGGCTCCCCTCAGGTGAGGGAATGGGGGGTGGTTTGGGGACTTTCTGTCCGAGGTGGTCGCTG
>JANPWX010000107.1:1740691-1775000 GCA_024734555.1 Trochalopteron elliotii | reverse complement strand
CGGCGCGCCCGGCCCCGCCGCTGTCCGCGCCCGTGGTGCTGAAGGCGGCTCCCGGCCCGGGCCCCTCTCGTTTCCTCCGGGACGAGCTGCGGGATTAAGGCTGCAGTAATCGGGGCCGGATTAACTCCCTGGAAACCGGCTGCAATCTGAGCAGCTGCAAATGTCCCCCAAACCGGCATATGGGGCGGGCTGATGAATTGGAGGCGGGGGGAAGAAGACGAGGGGCGGGGGGGGGGGAAAGACATCAACCGCCCCAGATGCTACGCCGCGATTAGTGGGAGGGAAAATAAATAATCAAGTATCTCATCCGCTGGTTTTGGGAAGGGCTGGCCTGGCTGGGATCCGGCAGCCCCTCCTCTTCCTTCTCCGTCCTCCTCTTCCTCTCCCTCGCTCCCGGCCAGCCGCCTTTCCTCGGAGGGGGTGAGACGCGCGCAGAGCCCGCAGGCCCCCCCCGGCCGCAAGCGATGGGCGACATCCCCGGCCTCGTGAAAATCAGCGTCTCCCTCAAAATCCAGCCCAACGACGGCGCCGTGTATTTCAAGGTGGACGGGCAGCGCTTCGGCCAGAACCGCACCATCAAGCTGCTGACCGGGGCCAAGTACAAGATCGAGGTGTCCCTCCGACCCGGCACCGTCCAGGCCACGTAAGTGCGGCCGTCCTCCTCAGGGCGGCTCCCCCGACCCTGCCCTCCCCTCCTTCCGCGCTGCTTTATTTTTAGACGTTTAATGTATTTTCCTGGCAGGCTGACAGCGCGGGGTTTCCGTGATTTCTCCCTCCCCGCCCTTTTAGTTTGGTGGCCCCGTTTCTGGGTCCCTGGCCAGCTGTTCCCGGTGCTCCGCATGGCTGCACTGGGGGGGCTACCACGTTTGGGAGTCGCTGCGTTCCCTCTCCCTCCCCACCTTCTCCCGGAGCTTTTTCAAGCCCAGCTCTTTTTCTCCCTCCTTCTCCGCGGTTTTGGCTGGAGGAAGAAACCCCTCCTACACAATGCCCAAGCCTCGCTGCGGCGTGGCAAAGCAGAGACAGGGACCAGACGGGGAAGCAGCTCCGGGTGGAGGGGCAGCCCCGCAGAAGAGATTCGGCTATCCTCACTCACCCTGTCCATTCGAAATCAGATCCCGCCTGCCTCTCCTTGCAACTACTCCTTCCCTGGCTGACTGCAGAGCCCTGACATATTTCAGGAGCCCCAATGAGTCAGCAGCACATGCAGGTCTGCTAGAATCCCTGAAAGCTTTTTCCCCAGCACAAGAGGCTACCAAGCTGCAAAAAACCCACGTGCTGGCTCCAGACTGCCAAGGAAAGGGGAATTCAGGGCTGAAAGGCTGGGTCCTGTCTTTCTCTAGGACCATGGGCATCGGCGGTGTCAACGTCCCGCTGGAAGAAAAATCCCGGGATGCACAAGTGGCCTCTTACACAGGGATCTACGACACAGAAGGGGTGCCCCACACCAAAAGTGGGGAGAGGCAGCCCATCCAAGTCAACATGCAGGTACGTGGTGAAATATTCCAGGGCAAAGTCTGCTCACAGCTGCTGCCTTCCTCCTTGCTTTGTGTCAGTAAGGTTGCTGGCCAGAACATAGCTGGAAAATACAAGTCCTGCCGCCTTCTCTCTCCCAAGAAAACAGCAAGGGCCAGGGAGAAGGAGGAGGATTTCTAGAGACCTGCTAAACCCTTTGGGGTGCTGCAGCAGAAAGAATAGTGAGCTGAATCCCCTACCCCTTCTATAGGACATGCTATATATATCAGGCAGCTCCCACTGAGGTTCTTGGCTGAAAATTCAATCCCTTGGCATACAGGGATTTTGCCTGGCAGCACCATATTTTTTTTTTGCACAGAGCACGCCCCAAACACAGGGGGTGACTGCTCTCCCCTTCCATCTGTCACCTTCAGTATGCGTGAGAACAACACCCAAGGCTGTCTTCTCTCTCTTCCCATATGTTTCCAATATCTGCATCCACAAATTTAAGTTCATGTATCAGTGGCTCCTCACTCCAGCCTTAAAGAGAGGCTCCATGGCCCCAAAGTGAGATGACAAAAGCTCCAGCCCACAAGGCAGCAGAGCTGACAGAAGACATGAAGAGCAGCAGGCAAATTTCCACAGCACTCTTTTGGGTGGTATGCTCAGTGTGCAAATTTGTTTTGTTTTGGTTGGTTTTTTTTCTTCTCCTGATTTTAGTTGTGAGAGATTCCTGCTGTTTATTCCATGTCTTCTGTACCACAAAAAGGAATCAGGGCAGCAAGCCATCTTCATCTGAAGCTCTCTCAAGTCTGTTCCAGCTTGCAGCATTGTATGACTTTTGTCTAGTGCACACAAGATTTTATATTGATCTTCAATATTTTTTTTCTGGAATCATAGTTTAGTATAGTAATCCCCTTCTGAATAAGAACTGTAACATCTTCATTAGGTGTTTCTAATAATTACAGTGTGCCTAACTTAATTTTGGAGACCCACTTCACATTACTATTTCATAGTCTTAGGTTATTAAGACTAACATGGAGTATTACATTAATCACTTTTATATGCAGCCACCTCCTTTTAACACCCAGGAAAACCAAACACAGTATTATTTCACAACAAGCTGAACACAGCTGCTGGATGCCACTGTTGATCATTGTAGTTATATTTCACCTTACACCAGGAGGAGAAAGGACTGCATTCCCCCAAAAAAATTCTGCTTTGACTAAGGCATCCCTATTTTGCTGGTCACCTTTACCTTTAACTGCAGCACTGATGTGAACTCTGAAAATCTACAAGTTTAACTTTTCCTTTGGAGAAAACCAAGTCAAATCACTAATGAAATGTAAGGAGGGTCTGATTTTCAGTTAAAAGTTTTCTGCAACAAGCTTTGTTGCAGCATCAGAATGAGTAGCCACAATACTTGCCCAAAGAGTTGCTTTTACAGATCAGATCCTGGGACATTAACTGTGGAGCTAATAGGATTTTCAAGCATTAAGCAGGTCCTCAATTCCTTTTAGGAACTGATCTTGATAGATAGGTTCATCAGTACAGACTTAGATACCCAGAATTGATACTTTTAAGTATTAAACATAGGGCATCTCAACAGGGATTTACATGTTTAACTCATCATTTAGCTGCTTAGCTAAGCAGAGCTGTAACAGATTTAGGGAACAAGCCTCACATACCCCAGTCTGAAAACTGCTTTGAGTACCTACTTCCTGAATCTTCACAACTGAGCTTACTGCAAACAGCTTTAAATTTTCCTATTTCCTTCAGCTATGAGGAACTTCTGCCTCCACTTCCTTTTCTAGAACAGAAATCCCAATGCATCCTGTGGTGGTAAGGACACTATTTAAGGCATAAAAACTGAATTCACACTGGAAATAGGTTGTGAGATCAGTCCTGCAGTCAAAAACTACTCTGATACTGCCAATCTAGTGTCTGAATGACTTAAGGTCCATAAAGATCCCTAAGAACTTCTTTCCTGTCTGCTTTGAAACTTTAAACAAACAATTCTTTGTGTTGCTGCTTTAATTGGCTAGTAGACATCTGACCCATGACAGCCAGAGTTTATACATGTTTAAACAAGCAATCCTGACCCTGAATTCCAGAATCTGATTATTTCTTTCTGTTACCTGATTGCTCAATCATGCAGAGTTATCCAGAAACTGCCAAACTGTCTGGCAAATGGTGTAAACTATGTTAGAAGAACTATTTAATAGTTCTAAATAGTTAGAACTATTTTAGTAGGTGGCTTCATTTTATTCTTGATCAGACTAGTCTAAGATTGAATAAAGAAGCTAGAACTCTAGTCATAGTAAGAGCTATCAAATCATCTCAGCATGCAAATGTAGGTGGAGTGATTAAATAACTATTTGCTCCTATAGCACCAGATGATAGAGAAGAGCAGACAGGGAAATACACTTTACCTGAAGCCTGACCTGCAAAGAGCAGGGCTATTCTTCCTCCCTGGGGATGCCCATGTCCAAGCTCAGTGGAGCAGCCAGGATTCAGCTGCAGAAGCCCTGGGAATTCAGGGGAATTCGTGTTCATTACTCCACAGAGCTTCTGCATGTGCTGAGTGCTGGGCTGGGGGAGGCACACAGTAGTAGAAGAGCTCTGCAATTGATTTTTTTCCTTCTCCTGGAAACCCACAGGAGTCAAACTACTCAGGGTAGCTCAGTAAACTGGGTCACTGAAGGAAAATTAAATTTGCTTTTTTCTTCTGTCTTTTTGAAAATCAGATCCTTCACACATAATGAAATGAAATGCTGCTCTTGTGTCCTATCACCTTCTACAAATGTTATTACAGATGCCTTTTCTTCCTCAGTTTCTGCACTGAGGGTGGCTGATGCTCCTCTCTGACAAGTTTTGTGGACTGTGCACAGTGATATCCAATGTGCTTAACCTTTACTGTCTTGCATTATATCAGGACTATTATCAAAGATGACTGATCAAAAAAAGGCCTTAATTAAGATTTTAGTTGTTAGGAGAGATAAAATAGCCTGTACATCTGACTCTTTCTTAGCCAAAGGAAGTGGCAGAAATATTTCAGTTACTCCTTTAAGGTAACACTTGTAACTGGAGCTGAATAAAACCTCTCCACTATCAGCACACAGCAACTTCTGCTATTGTCAAGGCTAAATTTAACTTATCACGGTGGGTGGAGGGAAGGTTTAAAGTCATGTCTGTTCCACAGAAGCACCTTACAAACCACATCTTGATTTAAAAAAAAAAAAGCAACAACAAATGTGTCCTGAAAAATCTGGATACAGAAGACTTTGCTTGTAAATCAGGAACAATCTCTCTGTAGAAGGGCTTTCATAGTGACTTTGCAAGTGTGGTTATAGCAGGCAGATGAACAAAGATCAGCTCCCAGACACATGATGGGAATGGAAAACAGTCAAGTGAAGAAGCTGTCATTAAAGTGAGTGATGGAAATACTTAAAGGGAAAAAGTACTAAAGAATGGTGCCATTCAGTAGCACTAAATTCACTGTTTAGTATCTTATAACAACATAACACAATCACCAAGCCACACTGGCTTGGGACCTATGGCAATACATACAGGCTTCACACCCACACGTGAGATTCTCTGCAATGTCTCAAGGCATAGGAGCTCAAATTTTCCATTACCATTAAAACTGAAATCATAATTTATGCTTGAAAGGCTCACTGAGGTTTTTCTGATGTTGTACAGGTGTCTAGCAGTGGCTTAAAGAGAAAAAAAGCCCCTTTATTTTACAGAACTTACTATAGCCATAGTCTCATTCACTTCAAAGCTGCATGCACAGACAATTTAAAGTCAATGTCTCACCATTTCACTGTATTAGACACCTACCTACTAAACATGCTGATTATCTCTTTACTAGCTCCTATTACTCAGCAGCACTATCACAGTCCAACTGGCAGTTACAGATATGCACACAGAACTTCTCTTGCTTAAGCCTGATTTAAAATGTGGAATAGAATCCCAGGAAAGCACTAAGTGGTGCAAGACCAGCACATCTCAGTCAAGGCACTGCAAACACAAGACTCCAAAATGGAGATACATTAAAGGTTTCAGACTGAGCAAAAGAAGAATCTTCCCAATCCCAACTGCAGCCTCTAGGTATGGCATAAAAGTAAAGTGATGGTCTGTATCACTGCAGCTCACTAGTACATAATCTACAGTATATACAAGCTGTGTCATCTTCAGGAAGATTATGGCTTTGATTCTTGTTGTTAGTAACATTTATCCAGATGAATATTTATCCAACTTGAATATTTTTACTCCCTCATCTATCCCAGATGTGAGTGCAAGAGAACAGTACATGCAGAATCTGATAATTTGTGTTTTATGTATGACTACACACAAAAGACTTTTCTGACTGCTGGAGCAGGTTTTACAGGTCTTTGATTTATTGAACTAAAGAACAATAATCCTTATACCAGGTGTTTTATGTTCTGCAGTATCACAAGTGTTATTTCTCAGGATGAGAGAGAAACCAACAAAATAATCAGCTCACTAACACTGGTGTTCCCTCTTCCTCACAGTTTAATGACATTGGTGTTTTTGAGACAGTCTGGCAAGTCAAATTCTACAACTACCACAAACGGGATCATTGCCAGTGGGGAAACAGCTTTGGCAGTATTGAGTACGAGTGCAAACCCAATGAAACACGCAGCCTCATGTGGATCAATAAAGAGACCTTCCACTGAAGAGATGGGAAACCAATACTGCTGGACAATCTCCCTAAAGAAAAATCTACCTTTTTAAACCAGCAAGAAGCCTTAACAAAGGCATACTGTAACACTGCTTTGTCCAGAAGGCTCCAACAGCTACATTGTATATACGGGTGGTGCCACGAAAATGTTTGCCTGTTTACTGTATTTTATGTTTACCATGGCATCTGCAACATTCATTATCTGTCACCCTGAGAATACTGAAAGGTTCATGGTAAAGGATATCTGATAGCTGGGTAGGAAGTCATATCATAATACTGTTGTAAGTATTTGGATTATTCTGACTAGATGTAACAACTTTTGTGAAGTGTTCTGCTTCATTGCTTAGAGTTTGGATTAACATCACATTGGTGATTTCTGTATTTGCATTTGTGTTTGCTCCAAAAATGGTGTGTTCCTTCAAGCATTTTGACGTACTGTCCTCCCAGTGGACACCAAAAATTAAAAATATGGTTATTTGTAGGTTTAGCTAAGTGGCAGCTAATGCACTGTTGGTATTGTGCTTTCATACCAAGGGATTTGGGAACTCATTCTCCCTTTTGTTAAGTGCTGTAAGATATTCTGTGAAGTTTGCTAATTTACCACATCTCTCAAAGAGGATTCTTTTTTGTTAAGTTTCCCAGTCTTTGAAATAGCATTAGGGAATGGTACAAAACGTGATGAAGGAAGAGCAATAAATCACTTGTGTTATCCAAGACATCTAACAACATGGCTAAGACATATCTTAAGATCATATAGTATCCTCGAGAGATACAGCAGCCATACTTACTCTAAGAACTGAATTAAGAGTTCTGATATTAAACTCCATTTTTATTTTAATGGCACACTACTGGAATCAGTTAAATCTTACAAATCAACATTTTCAAGCCTGATCACTGTATTAATTGACAAGATTTCTGACCAACAAACACTCAGTAGTGTGAAGGGCACAGATCCCAGTGCACGTTTATACATGCACTACACTCTTTCAAATAAAGAAAAGCATGTAAGCATTTGCATAGTTATAACTAAAGGTGCTTCATAAACACTAAATCAGTGTTTAACACAAACAGACAACACAAAACAGACATATCTTTTATTCCTGTAAAGACAGGGAAGCAAGGAAACAATGACACTTGTCCCGTCCTCAGCTTGGGTTGAAGTGAGCTGTCAGTTCCTGCATATCTGTTATTCCCTTTGTGAATAATTTGTAAATTGTGTATGTAAATGGTAAACATGACTTTTGACCTTCGTAATAAAGGACCTGAACAATTTCTTCTCTACTATGGCCATCTAAATGAACTGAAAACACTGTATAAAAAAAGGAAGTAGTTTTAGAGAGTCAGACAGCAGAGGGTATGTAGCCAGTGCTTTCTGAGAATGCAGTCCAAAGTACCTTGTGTTCTTCACCCAAAGTATGTGTTTCCTAGAAACACAGATCCAGTGTGCTAAAATGCAGATGGTTAATGTGATAACACTCAGTAGAGCTTATTAATCTGCAGTTAGTTCCAGTAATATAGTGTGAAAAGTAAAGATTTAGGACAGAATTGAATTACCGAGGAAATATTTTCTTCCTCTGAATTATTAATCAAAAGGTTTTACTACTTGCAGATTTCTACAGCCAAAAGAGCTGACAGTGGCACTGATGTAATAATACACCACTGGAATGGTGAGCTAGCCACCTGCCTCTCCACTCTAAGGCAACATTATATGGGCAGATTTTACTGAAATGAAAATCTAGAAATAATCTTCTCCATTAACTTCTTCCTTAGACTTTTTTGAATTCTTCAAAATGAAAAAACTGACCAAATTCAAATCTGCACTTCAGACAGAAGTGCTATTGCCTGCCTTTGAACAGAAGTTTCTAGACAACATGCTTTAGTGATTCTAGACTTCCAGCTGTGAATCAGTTCTGTCTCTACATTGCTAGGAAAATGATTTTATTCTGCAATAATTTGCATACTTTGGTTTATTTTGTTTGTACATATGAACACATATGGCAAGAAATACATGTGACACAAACTTCTGTCCTAGTAAAAAACATGTAAGACCCACAGTGTCCTTGCTCTCCAGCATTTAAAAAAGGCTGCAATGAATAAATCCAGCTGATCCTGGCACAGGAGGGTTGTTATTCTCAGCCAGCTGGAAGTAAACCATTCCTAAGGCAATTTCTCACACTCACATTATGCCAAATGGGGCATCTCTTCTCTTACAACCTAGCAGGTCCTGTAGCAATTCAGTTCAGAGGATGCTCAAGGAAAAGGCTGCAGATAGAGCAAGTTGCTTTTAGAAGGAAGGAGAGAACAGCAAGAGCAACTGTGTTGTACATGTCCCATATCCTAAGACTGAACATTCCTGCCCAGGATTGCAGCACCCCTTTCATAGACAGCAGCAGGGATAGAAAGGATGAGAATTGGTTCATCACTTCTCTGGGGAAGGTGTAAACAGCATTTATCAGCACTTACATCCTTCTCCCTCTGGGTGAGGTTTAAGCACACAGAAATGGGATTTGCATTATTCTTAAATAAAAGATTATTCACGTGATGTTGGTTGAGTATCCACACCACCAGCTCTGATACTCCACACATGTAAAGCAAAATAGTCCCATCAACTTTCTCTTGCTCATTAAGTGCTTTGCAAACAAAGTCGACATTGCTCCTAGAAAAGGAGACCCAAGACTTCAGCAGTTCCCTGGAAAGGAATGTTCTGAATTTCTTTCAACCAGGAAAACTCTGTTGAATATTCATAGAATCTGAGTCACTACAAAACTGTTGCTGTGACAGTTTGATGCATTATTCAATCAGCAGCATTTAAATCTCCAGACAAGTTTGTTCTTTACACAGCTTTTTCTAATTAATATTTCCATTTTTATACGGAACTCCATAATTCAGGGCACAATACACTAGGATTAAATATATATGTCAGAAAATGCTGACAATGTGTCAATCCAGCTGAAACCACAAAGCACTCATAGCTGGAGGTTTTATAAATGAGAGACTTACAAGATTTTTGTCATGAAGTGTCCAGCTGTCATTTTCATAAGAAAAATGAAATTAACATTCCAAATCTTTGTGTCACACCTATATTTAGAAGTAGCAAATAACTCTTTGATACTGCTGAGTAACAGGATTCAAAAGTTATTAGCCATGATTATTACAGTTGTGATCCTGCACAGGGCTTGTATTAGATCATTAGATTTTGCACAAGGCTTTGTGTTTAGTGCAGCTACTACAGGCTTTGGTATCTCCTACCATCTGACTGTATATGAAACAGAAATAATACACCTCAAGTCTCCATGCTCTACTTTCTTATGGTAAAGAGGTTTTACTGGCTTCAGCTGAAGCTCTGTCCATTGGTTTGCAAATGCAGTGACCCTTACTCATTCCAGACTAGCAAAGAATCAGAAGACCTCATTTATAAAATTCTTTGTATAAAAGATGTGAACAGAACTTCTGTACAATAAAGGTGTAAGTTTTGTAATACAAGGCTTTGGCGTGCCAGCAGAGGTTCTTTTTCCCTTGGTTAAGAGCACTGCCCTCACTTACTATGTAAAATTTTGATGTATGTGCTGTGTGTTCCATTCTTCTAAAGCCTCATGCAAAGCTTTGAGTAAATAAGGACATGGCACGTTGTAAATGCTAACCTCTTTCCGAGATCTGAAACAAATGCTATGGCTGAAACAAATGGCTTTCAAAAGTCAAAGCAGTGAGCATTGCCTTAACAGCTATGTCAACCCTGAGGCACAAAGCAGCAGTACAATGAGTCTTTACAACATTCATGTTTTCCCTTAACTCTGCAAAGCTCACAAGTGATGACTTGCAAAGTCCCCTTCAGTGTAGCTAATCCAGACCTTTGGCCAGGAGATACTCACGCTCCTGCCCATAGAGCCTTCCCTGCTGCATGCTTGGCAGCTTCCACCAGCATTCCTTGGACTGTTTCCTTTCCCTCCTCTCCCTGATACCAGGATTTAAGGCTTCAAATCCCTATGAGCCTTGGCTTTCAGCCTTAGGAGGACAAGGTGGCATCAAGCTGGGAAGAGACAAACCAGTTCTCTCTGCATCGTTTCTCTGTCTCTGCCGCAAGGTTTTGTGAGTTCTCCCACTGCAGTCATTGGAGTTTGTAATCTTTTGACCCACAGTGAACTGCACTATCAGCACATAGATACAAACAGATCTCCATTGGAGACACAGCTTAAAAGGCAATGACAGACAGCCTCTCCATCAGTTTTATGCTAAAAAATATTAAATTTTAAAAAAAATAATTCACAGCAGCATGTCTGCACTGACCAAGTGTAAGGCTCTGATATTCTCTTTGTCCTCACTCAGACAAACTTGAGTCTTGGTGCTGCTGTCCATGTGCAAGTGCTTTGCATGCTGTCTGTAACACCTTTGTTTCCCTCCCCCAGAGAACAGGCACTCCTACTTCTTTATCCCAATACTGAGGAACAGCCTGGCATCCCATCTAGGATCTGCAGCCTTTGAACAATGCTGGGAGAAGAAATAATAAACTATCAGTGGATCATGATGAAGGCAAGAACTACAGGATTGTGCTGGTGGTGAACTGGACCTGCTGCTCATTCTCAGCACAGTAAAAGCAAGGTTGGGAGCCTCCTGTTAAGAGGAGTGACTGTGACAACACTGCCAGTAATACCCACATGAAACCACAATGTGTGTGCTACAGGGACCAAATGTTCTCAGAAGTTTGAACTGAATCTTTATGAGTGTAATGTGAACCCCAGAGGGTCTGCAAACAAGTGGCAGCAGTGCAGTATCACAACCTACACAACCTACCCTCCTTTCTGGCTGTGAAGGATGGCACTCTCCTGCTCAATAGGTTGCTCTGCCAACAGATTCACCTAAGGCACTTCCACATTTCAGACTTATTGGAGAGAACAAGCTGTGGCCAATTCTGTACATAGAATATATAGTCTGAGTTGGTGCTTCTTTTCATTTGTTGGTTGTTGGAAGGTTTTTTTAATTAACTCTATAACTTTCACTTCTGGCTTCTGAGACATCTCTGTCTAAATACTTTGCTACAGGTAAGCGGAACAAAAGTAGGAAACACCAGAGTATGAAAATAAAACTGCAGTCATCCCTGTTCTGTATGGAAACTATATGACTACCCTCCAAAGATTTAAAAAGCATTAAAACAAACAAACAAAAAGTGTCATGCATCTACTCTATTCAAGTCTGGCAGCATTTTGTGTATCAGGACAAGGTAATAGCCAGATATAAATGTGCTGGTCACCTCATTCTTAAATTCACAATGTTTACACTGAACTTTGCTACCCTTAAGGTGGGTAGGAGGTAGTTGGTTAAGAAAACAAAAGTCCCAAATGCACTCCTGGTACAAAGTTCCACCAAAACATATGGAATAAACATGAGAGGCAAATTTGCCCTAATATGATAAAATGTGAATGAACTGCCCTTGCTTAAAACAGAACTGTAAGAATTTAGACCTAACCTTTTTAATACAGATTAAGTATAACTTAAAGAAGATGAGGAAACACTTCCAGGGAGGTTGTTTGTTATAAATACAGTGAAAAGATTTCCTCTACAGATCATTTACCCTATCTTAGAAAATATATTTCTCTTTCTCCAGGGAGCAAGAACTAACATTTTGCACCAGGAAAAAAGTACAGAATCAGTTGTACAATGAACTAACAGAGCTGAAAATTTTCTTGCAGGGTTGTTTTGCTTTTTTTTTTTTTTCCTTTTAATAAAAGCAGCTATCAATTTTGACTTCTTTCTGCTTCAGCCCTGCAATGCCAGCAGCAGCCCTCAAAAACAAATAGGCAAGCAAAGAAGGAATGCTGCCACGTACTGAGCTCCAGAACTGAGATGATCCAAACAGCACAAGACAGGGAGATTATTTGCCACCTTGTAGTCTGCCTATAGCCTTTATTCTTGGAGAATAGGAGAGCTAAGTGCACAATTCTGTTCTTATCCTCCTTTCTACAAATCCATGAGGAACCATGCCTTAATCTGAGGCACCAGCTTCTGTCCAGATATCTAAAGGGAAAATATTGGAGGAGCATGGGCTTGGAGTCATGGTACGAGAAGGAGACAGAAGAATCTCAGAGTGTGCTTTTGACCCACAGGCACTGGGGGAAACAGTCACTAGGAATCTCCATATGGAAGTATAACAATAGCAGAGAACTCCCCAAAAAATCTCTATCTCAGTCATCTTTAATATTTTATCTCAGTTCTGCTAGACTGTTCCTAATGTCAAAAATCTCCTACTGAGCTCCCTGTGGTTTTTATTGGTAAGTAGCTTTAAGCTTCTGGCTCACTAAGCTCAGTGTCAATAACTTTGCACAGATTTCATACTCATCTCAAACTTCTCAGGTTTCACATCCTGACACTGCTTATCTACATCCCCTTTCTCATTTGTCATCTGTAATGGAGAGACAGAAAAGCTCTGTCTGTGTCTTCTCTTAGCATTTGCTGTTCAATCTATTACTCATTCTCCTTGAAGGCTCTGGAGTAAGTGGCTATTTACAAAATATAAGGCCCCCAAGCAATTCAGTAACTTCTAATGTAATAATCCAAGGAGGTGGGAGAAGCAGCAGTATATTCCATAGTATGGAATGAGTAAGGAGGCCCTTAGACCTCCAACACAGAGAGCATAGCAACTCTGTACATCAATATCCTGTGGAGCAGCACTCCTCAAGATATTAGAAGCACTCCAAGTAGAATTTGGCACAGCTCAGCCAAGCCAAGCATGTTGCTCATGCTGCTGAACAACCTTCAAGCTAGTTTTATACTACATAACAGAATTTCAACTGAGGAGAAAAAAGGGTGGAATCAGTTTTCTGTCTCCTTCTCAACTCCTGGGCTTTTATTAAAATCTCATAGAAATGAGAAATTAAATGAGACAATGGTCTTTAGGATGGAGTGAAAAAAAGTAGGCTGACTGTCAAATCTCAGACCAGCGCTGAGTTACCTGCTGTTTAGCCCCTTTAATGCAGAATCCCTGGAAAAAGGACAAGGCTTTAGTGCAATCTGCAAGAGGTGATACAAACCAGTGCTTTAAATTACTTCAAAAATACCAGAACAAATCTCTGAAATTGTTTCAACCATAGTCTACAAGTTTTCAAAAAAGACTTCATTTTAAGTGAGCAGGTACAAATTATTAGTCATTCCAGTCAAGAGCAAATGTCCAACTCTGGTAAGTTTCTCCTCTGTATTTTTATCATGATTTCAATTCCTACTGTTCCAGTAAAAGAAAATTAACTGCTGAGGATTCAGAGATTTAAAGCCATTTCTTCCAGGTCACAGTCACTTTGCAGAAATCTCTGCCATGGGAATACTAAAAACAATAAAACTTTTATTTTACTTTTGTTCTCTTAGTGTATCATGATGAACCATGGGATTTACAGAGACTAATTTCCTGTCCATCTCCTGTGCATTCCCTGGTGTTATAACATTCATGATGCAGCCCCTCTGTCATTGTGGACACTAATTTTATCTGGTGTACTGTGTTCAGATTTGTAATTTCCTAAAACTAAAGCAATGCAGTAGGGGCCCTCAGCCCCGCTTTTGATTTTCATAAAAAAATTTTAATATTAGGGCTGGAGGGGGGCAGAGGAAGAAGAACACGACAAAGTGCGCTTGACACAAGCTTCAATTTCTTAAGAAACCAGACAAAAATTGCCGTAGGAAAAAAAAAAAAGGCAGCAATCAGAAATACTCCAGCCAATCAGTAGATGGAGCTGCTAACAGGAAATACAGAACGGCAGAATTGGTTAGGTTGTAAAAGACCTTTCACACAGCTCTCAGAAATTAGGATGATACCACCTTAACAGAGCCCCCATTCCCTACCTCAAAGATGACTCCAAACTCTATCAAAATAAGCAGGCACACCATAACATTTCTAAAGACAGAACCAAATCTCACTTCACTATTACATACCATTGCTAATCTCATGCTTTTGTAACCAAAGTTATGCTGCTGTGTGCCACAAGCTGCAACCCATCAATGGCTGAACAAGATGGCAATTTACCATTTGGCCAAAGGACAGGATCCCAGTAACCAATTTTTTATCATTATTTCAATCCCCACTGCTCCAGTAAAAGAAAAATTAACTGCTGAGCAGTTAACACAGCGTTTTTGGGGATTTTTGCAATGGGTCAGAGCACTCAGTGCTCAGTCTTCTTTAGCTGGCAATGAATTGGTAAAATTAAAATTCCATTGTAATACTAGAGATCCATTCCCCCCTCCCCAAAAGTGCTTCATTCTCAGGGGAATAACGTTAGAATTTATGGAAGTAAATGCCTCAGGGTTTTGTTAATGTGCTAATGAGCTAGAGCCTTCCACCTTCAGATCACAAGCATGAATCATATTCAGCTCAAAGGTAAAAATACTGTTTCTAGCAGGAATTTGATATCAAGTTCTAATTCCAGCCTCTCCATCACAATTTCATCTTTATGCTTTCTATGCAGCTTTATTTTCCAAGTCACACAGGGCTTTGAGCTCAGCAGAGCCTTCTACCGAGGGCCACTAATCACAGCAAGATTCAAAATCATTTTAATACAGATCTTCAAGACATACAGATTATCAAACTTAAAAAAAAAAAAAAGAAAAAGATTTTTTTAAAACTAATCTCTACAAACTTGAATTCAGAGAAAGGTTCCAGATACTAATGCTTTTCAACAAAGAGATACAGAAAGCAAAATCTGTAAAAGTATCAGCTGCTTTAGATGCCTTTAACACTATAGAGTCTACTGTGGCCACATTATATTATTTAAACTATTCAGTTTTACTTACACACAGCAAACAGTTATAACTGAGATACAGCTTTAGAAATAAATCAGACAAAATATGAAAAACTTACTTTGAGAAAAAAGCAACAGGGAGCAAAGTTTTGCATTCCAGTATTTGCAAAGTCCCACAGTAACCCTCTTTCCTGCTGATTTAAAATCACGGTATGATGCTCTTCTGGTTGCTGCTTGTCACAGCAGAGGCTCATCTCTTCCACAGGAGGGAGCTTTTCTCTTGCTATGATGACACTCTCTCGCAGTTCTCAATTTGGAAATGTGTAGGAGCTCTAAACATGCTGGAGTGCCCCACGCCTGACAGCTTCCACACAGGGTTACCAAAGTAGATTCAAAACCCGAAAAAAAAACAAACCAAAAGCCCCCCCAAAAAAACCTCATAAAATGAAAGCTCAATCATTTATAAGCTAAACCATTCTTGCACCCTTGTTTATGTCCCATTATTACTATCCCCTAATGCAATTATTTATATAGTGGAAAAACATGAGAGCATCAAGCCCCAAACCATTTATGTCCAGATATATCTGATGTATATAAATTTCACTTATGTAGCTGAAGGTATCAGCTATCCAGATAGCAGTAGAAGAGGAATTAATTGCAATAATATGAGGAATTTAACATCTGGCCTAACAACTGAAAATAATATTTGAATACTTGAAAATCTATCTTCTATAACACAAAAAGAAGGATCCTTTCTTTGGTCAACTCTTTATTAAGCCAGTAAGTGACAGTCAGCTTTTACCAGGGTCAACCTTAATGGCTACTTCTTTTCCAGAAAAACAGCTCACTTCTATCATTCATGTAAGATTTTGTGGCACACTTGACCTACAGCTTTGAGCTGCAATTTCCATTGAGGTAACACTGTGCTATCCTCACGTTTCCCAGCTGCTACTTCCAAAACTGTTTCCTTAGCAAAAAAAACATTCACAAAATGCAGAGATAAGAGTGATGGTTAAACTGTCCAGTTTTAGAAAAGAGAGAATTTCATATTCTCTGCTGTCTAAATTTAGTCCCAGATCCCAGATCAAAGCCCTGTGGAGCACAATGAGGTAGAAAGGATTAGATAAAATACAACTTCTGCTCCAAAGGTCTTCCATGCTGCTCAGAACCTCTTCCTCCTATTAAAGTTGTAAGTGAAAAAAATATTACAAATCTTCCTTGTCTTCAAATCCTTGCTGCTATTTCAAAACCAACTATGGTATAATCATGCAGGCTGTGTTTTGGCTTACACATAATCAACACCCAGTAAAAACAGATTCAGCTCCACAGAAGGCTAAATGTCAAGTCAAGAAAAGCCAGCTCTGATTGATAACTTTTTAGTGTTAAATTTTCATTAATCAAAGCCTTATCTAAAATACCTGCAATCTACAGACCACGTCAAACCACACTCTGTGCTCAGGGCAATTTCTCAGAACAAAACTGTTCCTATTCACAAGTAATTAACTCTGCAAAATTATCATTCTATATGGTAAATGTAAATGTAATAATAATAATAATAATAATAATAATAATAATAATAATAATAATAATAATAATAATAATAATAATAATAATAATAATGAAACTATACAGGCCAGGTAGCATAGTTTGAAAAAAGACTGCAAGGCAACCAGAATCTTGTTTGTTTAACATTAATAAGTCCCAGAGGGAAAAGAGACAGGTGTGTAAAGCCACCCTTTTTTTTTTTCATGGTAATTACATCTGTTGCTGATGTTTCATACAATGAAAAGAGCCTTTCCAAAGAGTCTTTTCAAAGTTCAGTGGGAATACAGATAAAGCTGGGACATAGAGAGCAGATTAAAAAGCACCCTCAGTGATAGATTTTGAAAGGTAGCCAAGATCATCTTGGAAAATCTCCTTAGGTCCAGTAAAAATCTTTACTGAGGGACTGCATCTCAGCACTCATTTGACTTACTTTGAGTGCAAGGACTTAAAGTGAACTTGACATCAAGTCTCCCATTAGGACCTGTAGTCACTTAAAATGACATCATCTCAATAATCATATTCATTTTGACTTCTGTTCTATTTCTTTAAGTAGGTGTTTTGATTTTTTTGTTTGTTTGTTTGTTTGTTTATTTTTGGGGTTTTTTCTCTGCATTTGAAAAGAAATCATGGAGTTTTTAAAGACTCTGAGAACAATCACTGTCTTACAACTTGAAACTGCAACTAGAGAAACACAAAATGCTGGAGTCCACTTTAAGGAAAAAAGGCAAAGGACAGAGCATAAGGTAGCTAATTAGAACTTGTCTGGGAAACAAGAATTACTTGCTTTCACTCCAGTTCCAATATCATAAACTGATCCACAATGTTTTAACCAAAGCTAGATACACAGATCTATAGTTTGAATTTCAGAGTTGCTAAGCATCTACCTGCTTTACTTGACTTGAAAAAAAAGAACATTAGAAGCTGTAAGAAACAGAAAAAAATTGGAGCATTCCAAAAAAGGAAAATTGTCTTTTGTTATTTAAAGCATTACCTAATACTAAAGGTCCTTCAAAAATTACTTTTCAAATAAAACCAAAAAAAACCACCTACCAACTAAAACCTTAACCAAAAATCTTTTTAGTTTTCAAGCATATCTAGTAAAAATGGAATATATACACACAAAGAGTTAACTGGAATTTTGGGATGCTTTATTTGTTTGATCTAGAAGGCAGAAATTTTGTGACAATTTTTTTCTGCAAAAACCTGTTTGGATTTAAAGAGCTCTGTAAGTAGTATTTCATAAGTAAGATAACTAGATAAGTATGTAACTAAGTAACATTATATAAACTACTTACCTCTATCATACCTGTAAAATTACTATGGCATGTAGATGTAAGTGATGAGTGTGATTTTTTTCATTCAAAGTATTACTTTCTAATGAGATGAAGGGTTAAAATAATCATTTGGCTCTCTGTTGTATTGGTATAGGAACTAGGGCAGCTCTCTAAGGTTTTATTGGCCTCAACCCTTTCTTATTCTAAATTAGTGAAAATAAACTCTAGGGTAGAATCCTTCCTAAACTGCATATCTACTTAGACCTGAACATTAATGGGTCCCAGATCTTTTATCTTTATGGTTCCTTTTTGTGCTACCCTTGCATAGGAGAACTTTGACTGGAGAGTTGAACCACGGTCTCCAGAGGACATGAATGCCTGGCAAAACAAACACAAGAAACAAGCACAGAAAAACAGAACAGTAATGGGGACTCCTCTGCTTCAGTCAGATTTCTGTTTGAAGGTGAAACCTGAATTTGGGCAACTACAGCACCTCCAGCTCAAAAGCAGGTCAACACATTGCTTTGGAAGCTCACTTCCATGGAATATGAAATTCTGGTATCATCTCTAGAAACATACATTCAGCATTACCAAAGTCATTAAATAGTTTTAGAAGTTTTACAATCCAAAATGTCTTTAAGGTATTTGGCCTGTCTGGTAAAAGAAACTTAAAACAGTCTGTGTGATACACTGCCATTTCTGAGTAATTTCTATCTGTGAAATAGCACTGGACACAAAAGTGGTCTTACTTTCAATCATTTGAGAACAACAAATAAGAGCAGGAGACTGCAAAAGTGCCTGCATGTTGGGAATGTGTGAGTAAAGTTAAGCCTGGAAAAAGGGAGTGTGTGTGGGAAG
This sequence comes from Trochalopteron elliotii, assembly GCA_024734555.1. NCBI lineage: Eukaryota > Metazoa > Chordata > Aves > Passeriformes > Leiothrichidae > Trochalopteron > Trochalopteron elliotii. Next base: position 1,756,449 of record JANPWX010000107.1, on the reverse strand, counting down.
GTGTTTTAAGACTTTTTATTTCTCATCATCCTACTCTGATTTAATTGCTAATAAATTAAATTGGTTTCCCCAAGTTGAATCTTTTTCCCCATGGCAGGAACTGGTGAGTGAACTCCTTCTGCCCTTACCTCAACCCATGAGCCTTTGGTTATATTTTTTCTTTCTCCTGTCCAGCTGAGGAGGGCTGCAATAGAGGTTTGGTGGGCACCTGGTGTTCAGCCAGGATAAAGGCACCACAGTAAGAATGAGAATTATTTCAAATTAGTTTTAATCATGTCTATAAAGAGAAATGATAGTAAAACAAAAACAGGTCAGCAAAAATTGACAGTAGAAAAAAGAATTGACTCCAGGTATGAGAAAAAGGTTTCAGACCCCAGCCAGTTTCACTGAGTGAAGCCAAAACTCAATTACATCTCCAATTCTAATGGTGTTCTGTGAACCTTTGCACTTGTATTTGCAATATCTCACAAAGCTAGTATGATCATACCCCCAAATACCAGTTTCCAAACCAACTTTTCAGACAATGAAAAAAGATATACGTTTAGAGTACCAGAAATAAAGAAATTTGGTTTCCTGCACACTAGTATTCTATATTTGATTGACTGCTCTTTAAAAAGTTGAGAATTCCAGCTGAAGCTTTTATACAAATAGGACAATGAGTTATTTGTCCTTTATGGATTTTTGGTGTATAACAAAAGATGCAAACCTATCTCTTTCCTCATGCAAGGATAATACAAAAATCCTTCTCCTCTGCTCTGTGGTCTGTTTTCACACAGAAAACTCAGTATTTTGGAAAATTTTGCATGTCAAATGCAGCTGATCATCACTGCATACACCTCATTACTTAAAGCTAGCTAAAAAAGGCTTGCCAAAATGTCAGTGGCAGTAACAGTCCTTCCCCAGCCATTGGCTTTGAGTTTGGGGGTTTTTTTTAAGCTCAAAGTGTTACTGGCATTCGCACCAGCAAAAACACATCTATCTAGGAGATTTTAAAACAAAAAAGGGGGATATGGGAGTGGCTTATCCAGATCAGCTAAGTCATAAAGAAAGCTCCATTGCAGCTCATTTGTTGTGTACTTTAACCTTCATCTGGGAGGACCACATTTAGCCATTCCCTGGAAAAGGGACTCCTCAAGTGTTCCAACAGCATTCTTCTCATGAGCAGTGCCAGAAATTTAATGTGCATGGGGTTTTTAGGAGGCTCCTCGCTCTGGCTAATGGATGAAAATCCTGCACCATTCCAATACCACATATGGAGAGCTGCAGACTCCACTCTTCTTACATCTATGTCCTTTTTAAACAGCACTCAGAACATGCACAAGTTGTTTCTATTAGAGCTGCAGTCAAGGACACATCAGCTATAATGAAACAGCGAAATTTAAATGCTGCCAAAAATACTCTGCTTTGGTCTACAGTCAGTTTGAGCTTTTGCCCAACATCCACTTGCTCTCCAATCCCATGGAGAGCTGCTCCTCAAATAATCTTAAGTTTATTTTGCTTTTACTGCAGCCCTTCACTATGCAGCTGCGCAGTAGTAAACATGACCTTAGCACTGAGTGGAAGTTTGGCAACAGCTTGATTGCAAATGTAATCTACAACAGCCATGGAAGTTAGCCAAGCCAAAAGCAGAGTTACAGCTCTTTAAAAACTCAGGCTATAAATGGCTATACAATATCACACTTCACACTGCAAGTTTGCAAGTGTGATTAACTGCTGGGCTGTGCCACACCTGCAAATCATTTCTCTGTTTGCAAATGCTGCAGAGTTAATGCAGATGCCCCAGGATCTGATTGTCTTCAAATCAGGTAACAGTAAATGAAGAGTAATAAATCAGTAGTGTTGTTTGAAACGTGCATTGTTAAACAAGTGTGCAAGTCTCCACGGGATCAGGACCTTGGATGGTGAAGTGATGATCTAAAGTGCACTGGAAAATCAAATGGCAGGGTAATTTTAAAGGGTCAAAATGATGGCCTGGTTAATGTAGCAGATAAAAATGAAAAGCCTTCATCAAGGTTTTAGGGTAAATGTTTTAAAGCCTTTCTGAGGTTTTTAAAGTCTGAGTTTCTAAAGCTTTGTAGTTATAAAACACATACTATTGCCATGTTTTATAAGATAGAGGGAGCATCTGAAACATGAACACATCTGAGATTTACTTACAAACAGGCTACAGAAATAGCTAGTACTGCCCTTGCTGCTGTCAAAATGAAAGCTGAAGTAAAAAGATGAAGTTTCTCTGACAGCAACTGTCTAGGTACAGATAAAAAGAAGATGAAAATAAAGAGACACAATTAAGTTAATCGTAACAATCTCTGAAGTGAACATTCTGATAAAATTCTGTGGCCAGTTGTCAGAGGTCAGCATATGGGAAGAGGTATCAAAAGTCAATCCTGATGACATCTTCCACTCTCAAAACAGCACCAAGTAGATACTTGCCTCAGGGATATACTTCCAAAGTCACAAAAAGCACTTCAAAATTAATATCAGTTAGATAATTTCCTCACTTAAACTGGCTTAAATCCCAACCCAACAATTTTTTCAACAATCTCAGCTAGAGCATAGTCAGGCCCTAAACAATTGGCTTCCAGAGCAGCTTTGTAATCAGCTGAATTTGTAGCTGTCTCTCCACACTTCTCACAATCACAGGTCCCTGACTCTCCCCAGTGGCCTCACCAGTGGCCATTCAATCACAGGCTTGAGCAGATCAGAAAGATGACTTGGTGCACACAGTCATTTGCAGGGAGGTTCATTTTCAGACACATTTAACTCCCAGGTTTCTGCCACGCTGGCAGCCCTGGGAATACAAATTATGGCACAAGGTCAAAAAGGTGTAGCAGGGATTAGCTGTGCCTCAACGAAATGTTAAACTGTATTTTCATGCTGAAGTTCAGGCCTTGGCTCACTACAGCATTTGCAACCCTGCTCATCAAAGCACTCTGACTTGAGGCCCCAGTTACTATGGTGATAAGCATGGAACAAATGTTTATATATAATTAGTTAAATTATCCCTTCAAGAAAGCAGTCGTCCTTCTCACAGGCAGCTACCCATATTTTTTTAAACCAAAGAGATGTAAAAACAAATTTAAATTTTAAAGCTTAAGGATCACTACTATTCATCCACATAATGATAACTTAAATCCAAAGCAAGAATTTTAAAAAAAAAGGAAAAAAAATTAATCAATGAGAAACCCATCTCTTCTGAAAACTACACTGTAAATGCCCTACAAAATAAGCTAATGCTTGGTTTTAAACATTTTTGGGTTCTGCTTAATAAAACCAGGAATGATTGATAAAACTATCTTCTTGTTTAACAAAACCTAAAAAATATACTGAATGAAACACTAATATATGAGTCCTTTTCTTCCGTGCAATCACTAGATTAAGTCAATCCTACTTGTAAATATAAGCAGTATTTTCTAACTCTAAGCTTACTGCAAAAGCAATATGCTGATATAAACAAGTTAATTTAGTCCAAATGCTCAGTCCATAAACTCATGAGTAGCTTACTTCCTTTTTCAAAAGACTATGAATCAGCAATTACTGTAGAACCATCTGCCACAAAGATGAATATTCTGCTCAGGGTTTTGGGGAACTCTTTGCCACAATATTTACATGTAACTTGGCTTTTTTTTTTTTTTTAATTAAGAACATACAGTCCTAAAATGTGAGCAACAATCATATTACCTAGGATATAAAATGGCCTTAAATTAAAAGAATACTGAGTTCAGAGTAGACAAGATGATTTCCTAGGATCAATAACTATGAAAACTAACAACGAAACTTAACCAAACACTGAGTTCTTCCCTGAAGAAAAACAATTAATTGACAAAATGCAGTAGAAACATTGCCAGCTGATGAGCTGTCTCTTTCTTCCCACTATGACACCATCTGTTGCCAGCTCTTGCCTATCCACATGCACTAAAATCCTCTCTCCTGACCCAGATCCAACCCTGGTCTCAAGTGTGGTAATAAAATCCAGCTTTTTCCACCCAATGGGCACCAAGGACTGGTTATGGGATGGTGTTTTGGTTGGTGGTTATGGGATGGTGTTTTGGTGACAGTGGGCAACCAAAGTGGCTTCTAGTCCCAGTCACCTAATACAGCTCTTTTCTTTAACTGAAATTTTTATTCATTTTCCAATCTGCCAACATAACTACGTGTGTATTGTCTCCTCAGCCCAACTGCTTGGTAAATTAACTTTAGAAAAACTTCACTACATGCAGTGTTTAAGCTAAGAGGGATCACATTTGAAGAACTGAGCTGGGAAGCAGACACATGCAGGTTCATACAAGCAGATCACATGTGGGAAATTTCCAATAAGAAGGGCAAAACCAATGGTATATTCCTTTTTCCTGCAGCATGCACACACCTGCTATCTACCCACACACTACAACCTTCTGGTAAGGAATAGTGAGTTCCTAACCCTAATAAACTCACAGAATAACATTTTGTTATCCTTTCCATGTTGGCTGTAAATTCCTCCAAGGCAAAGAGCTTCTGCAGTGCCCTGCACTTGCTGACACACAAATTATAAAGGGAAGATGTACAGCTGAATGAAAAAGCAAAAGGTAATTTTGACTTGCTCTAAGAATAGGCCAAATGCCTTCCTCCAGTTTGCATGCAAATTTATTACTGAAGACAATGCAGGTATTTGAGGGAAGAAATTCAGCTCAGAATCTGATTATCTCTTCAGAAACCATCAAAATTTTAAAATACCTTCTCAAACACCAAGGTTTACAGCTTTAGTAGCTTCTGTCAAGGCAGTTTTAAGTGATAAACAGTTACATATTTGTATAAGCTATCTTTGTTTCAATTGAGTGTTTAGCTGCAGGAAGCAGTGAGTTATTGCAAAAGGCAGTAACTAGATAATCAAGTCGAACCAAATGTCCTTTTATCATTAAAAACACGTGTTACTATTAATTCACAAAACATTCATTTACATTTACAAGATAATCCATAGCAAGGAACCAGACATCCCCAAACACAGACAACAAGAGCTATTGGTTGTGCTGAAAGTCAGATAAATTGACTACTGTGCAGCAAAGTAATTTCAAAGTGGGTTTTTTTTATCAATACCTTTAATACTTTGAGTTGTTTCCAACTTATATGGTACACAGTCTTAAAGATGCTGTTTTCATTTGAACAGGAAACAGTAAAGAGTTTAGTTGAACACCTTTACTAGAACTACTGTCAATTTAGGCTGTAGCACAAAAAAAGAGGCAAAAAAAGGAGCAGCTTTTAAGATTTGTCTTGCTTTTAATACCTGAAATTCCATTAGTGAGCTGGTCTGTTTATGTCTTCTATGCAGATGCAAAAGTTTATCTAACACTGATGACATTGCATTTTGAAACTTTTATAACTCACTAAGAATCCTTTTGTTCTTTCCATTTTTCCTCTACAAAAAAAGTATTTAGGCTGGACATGTCAAGCAAGGTTGACTTTACCATATTTTAATATCATGTACTTTTCAGTAAAAGTAAAATATGGACTGTAGTATGTAAATAACAATGCACATATAAATGCACTACAGATTTATATAAGAATTTCTGAATCCTCCACCATTTCAAAGAGGGCCTAAAGTCTACACATCCACCTGAGATACCTACTGTGTAAGGTCACATAGAAAATGAGTGACAAATCTGTTGCTAAAAATCCTCTATTTCAGCTCACTGGTGTAAATTGAGTGTTAGAGGAGATGTTCCCAAAATGACATCCAGGAAAGCATAGAACACTTGTCTTAGACATCAGGATTATCACTTATCAACCTCACTGATTACTTAAGTAATGGATTTGTGCATAGTTGTAGCAAAAAAAATCAAGAGGGGCTGCCCACAGCAACAGCTTTTCACTGGTCTCCTCAGGGATGCAGCAGGCTTCCAGCTCAGCCTCACTGCTCCAATGAAATTCCTGGGGAATTGGTTTTATACCTTAACTGGAAGTTATCTGCAGAGTTACCCCAGTCCAAACTCTCTCAAAATATCAGTATCCCAAAACTGTCATGAGATGTCAGCCTCAAAGCTGGCTACTCATGAATGTAGATCTTGAGCAAATACTTAAACTGGCTACTGTGATGCCAGGAACTGAGTACTTTAAGCTTTCATCATATTCTACAACATACATCTACACGTGTGTGCATTCAGTCAGAATGAACACCCACATGTTCAGAAAGAAATCAATAACAGATTAACCATTTGAGCAGTAAAATGTGTACTGTCTGTTACTAAAATACCAATAAAATAAAGAACTTAGAAATGAGGCTAGTTTTTTAAGGATTATACAAACTAAATACATAATTGAACACTATAAAAACAAGATATACTCTTAAAAAGGGAGCCCTGACTGCTTCAATGATGGATTTTTTTTTTTTTTTTATCTTAATACCACAAGGTTTACTGCCTTTATACATTCACTGCTCTTTTTTGGCACCTTCAGGGACCTTGATCATGTAGCAGCATTTCCTCTTTAAAAATTTGCAGGGTCACTCAGATTTGCAGGAACTGGAAGGCTCTGAGAGCAACACAGCTCATATCTGAGGAAGTTTTTTGTTTTGTTTTGAAAACACTGCTTACTCCACACAGCTTTTTCAAAGGCTCTTACTCCCAGGGTTTGCAACAGCTTCAGGGTATATCCAGAGGCTTTTGAGCGTTGAAAACCAGGTTATACTGAAAATTATTTCTCTGTAGAATTAATCTAAAATATGGTCTATTTATTGCACTCAGAACAGCAGTGCTTAAAAAAAAAGCTAACAGCCCACACAAGAAGGGCTGCAGGTTGTTCAACATTAAATGTAGCTCTTCATTTACATGTGTGAGAAAAAGGTGGAATCCTTCACACACACCAGAGAAATCCTCTCACTGTACCAGATGTGGGCAATATCTGGTGTGCTGCCCATATAGACTGATCTGGTCAGGAGAGGCAGATTGGGTTTCACCACCAAGAGGATTACAGATTACTCCTTCACCCTAACAGCATCCCTTCTCTCTTCCCTGACCTTAAGCTAAATCCAGTGCTAACTGCTGCTGCATTTGATCAGCAAAGGGCTGGGAATATATTCCCTGCTATTTAGGCATTAATTAGTCCCTTCCATCCCAGAGTACCATTACAGGATGCAGACACAGAGAATGAAAGCTTTCAGCTGTTTGCTCCTGAGGTCTTGGTTTAAGTACTGCTGGAGCTGGAGAGGTCATACCCAGCAGCACAAGGGAGTATTGATAACCTGTGTTTATTCTTTGCTACAGATGTCAGAATCAGGAAGCAGCATGTTGCCTCACTGTGCCATGATGGTGTTGCTCAGAATGGTTTCTATTTGCAAGAGGGACATGGCATAAACATTTCCCAGACACATCCTACACTTTTAGCTCCAGGGAGGTAGCAAAATACTCCTGTGAGCACAAGTCAGCCAGAAAACTGCAAATTATGTTGACCAAAAAGCCACTAGAGTGTTGTTTCTTCTAGTCCAAAATAGGTGTGAGCTATAACAGGAAAAAGACACTGACTTCAGTTTCACTGAGGTTTGTCACAAGGGCAGTAGGGTCTCATCCACAGGCTGCACTTACCCTGGGAACACTGGGTCCCAGCAAAACTGGATACACTTCAGCAAATCTTTTCCAGTTCTAACCCATGGAGTCATAGCATTAATAACATGCTTATTAAAACATTGATCAAGTTTCCATATTTTTTTTAATACCAAGATTTACATGCAGAACAAAGGTCTCGTGGCATTGTGAGGTTCAAGTGCACACCTTATTTTCCTGAGCATTAAGTCTCCTCTGCAAATTCACCAGCTGTTCCTAAATCTACAGGAGTCATATGACAACTTCAACTGAAAAGACAAAGCTGAAGTTCTTTAAAAGATATTACAAATTTTTTTCAACAGTCTCATCTCATTAGTACTATCCTGATAACTAATAATCTGCACTATTTTTTTTTCTGACACTGTTCTCTTAAGCCTCTTTTTGGTTATTTATGCATAAACACACGATCCAAAGTCACAAAATGTTCTGTTGCATTCCCCACCAGCTGAAAAGCATTAGAATCATTGCTGGTCTTATTGTTCCTGCCACAGACAAGGCTTACAGAAGTGGGTTGTTTGAAACTAGATTTCATATTGAGGACAGCCTGGAGTATCTCTTGTTGTATAATACATGCTGCATAAAGTGGGGACAGCACATTTAAGGATATTATCATCCAGTGGAAAGTTGTTTGGGCTTCAGCAAAATTCCAGCAGTGGTACTTTACAGTGAAATCTGAAAACGTTTTCAGCATGCAAAGCAGGCTGCAAAATAAAATGCACAATTTTCAGAGAGCAGTATTCTTCCCTATTGACAGAGGAAAGAAAAATAGCACAATATGACTAAGACACCCGAAATTTCATGGTATTTACTTAAGAACTCCACTGTCATTATGTATATGTTTTGTCTGCAGGGAGACAGAATCAGAGGGAATTTTGATAGGAAAATAAGAGAAAAATGTCTTTATTCTGACTTTTGAAATCTCCTCTGGAAACATTGCAGGCCCTTTCAGAAAAGGTAAATTTCTTTTTTTTTTTTTTTTTTTTTTGGTGGGAGAGTTCAGAAACAGCCTGATGGATCAGAAGCTGATATTAAATCTACTGAAGTTATGAATCAATTCCACACCAGAAACTTGATGGTACTTTGCCAAATTAGTAGGAGGCACAAGTACCATGATTTAACACTGTACCAGGGTAACACACTGCACACCATCCCTGGCAAATGCCCCTTTTGATTAGACAGTGTGCTGCAAGATGAAGGCCCAAGGACTTAAATCACTCAAAACCTTCAGATTAATAGAGATTAACAGCAAGTCCAGCCAATTTTTAATTCCTGTAATAGAATCTGTTTAACAGTCTGCAGACTGATTCTGCAGTCTGTTACCTACATCTAAGGAGGAAGAGGATGCCAGGAAGCCAAAGCTATTTACAATTCCTTGGGTGACCATACTATGTTACAAGTGTGAAGAGCAAGCATAAAACCCAGGAAATCTAAATGCTTGGGATTCAGGATGGGATTCAGGACCTGAACCTGCTTTATGTGAACAAAACACAGAATCTCCCATCCAGCAGCTTGAGTGTAATTTCAATTTCTACTGAAACTTCCACACACCACTAAAGAGCTGAGGTGATTTCCTAGTCCTGTGCTGCAGGTGCAAAATACCTGAATACTGCTTTAATAAGAAAAAGGTGGTATGAAATGTTGATCCAAACACCAGCAGACAAGCCTGGCTGATAGGCCAGCTGCTTTGCACCTTGAGAAAAGAATATCACTTTCTGAATTCCCTGGGAAAGAAAAAAATCCCATCCTGTGGCCAACATATCTTATTAGCACAGGGGGTTATACTCCCTCAGTGACAAACCACAGAGTCCTCAATGTGTACTCCCAAGAGTATCTGCACGGAGCAGCAGCCCTGAGCAGAGAATTCCACACACAAATTAGTCCATCAGTGTGGTCTCATTGCCTCAGCTAAAGGCCTATGAGCATTTATATCAATATATGTGATATATGTGAATTTAATATATGTGATCATGCTGCATCATGTTTTCCTTGAAAGCTCTACTTCATTTTTCATACTGCTGACAGCCCTGCAAATGAAAACAGATTGCATGAGCACAGTGATCATGGCAGTAAAAGCTGTAGAATAAATGCACAGCTAAACTAGATGCAGTGTAACATATCACACCACAGACAGCATTTGTTAATGCCATTGTTTTTGTCTTCCATGACAACACAGAAGTTAATAGACACAGAACCTTGCACTAATTAACTCCCCACAACACATACTAATATGCTAAAAGGTGCTCCACAGGAAAACACATAGGCTCATTAATCAGGTTGCTAACTGGTATTCAAAATTGGTCCCCAACTCAAACTGTTCAGCAGTTTCTTACTTTTCTCTCTGCTACAAGGAAGACAACAAATAAAGACCTTTTTGGCATAGTTTCAGTTCAGATTGCTGTTTTGCCATGAAATTATTGGTCTACTTTACTGTCTGAGTCACCACTTTCAGAGTTTACACTGGCCCAAACCTGAACCAGTCAGCCAATACATGACCACTGATAAAACAGTAATTCAAGAGATTGTTTCTACAATATTGGAGTTGCACACATAAACAGCTCATTAACAACATGTTCAGGCCAGTCTCTACAGCCTTAATCAGTTACTGCAGGAGGATAAGAACTTCACAAGCCAGACTGATACACATAGATCTTTAGCAGAATTAAGCAAAATAAACAGGACTTTGCAAAGGTTGTAAACAAGCACATAAGTAAAAAAAAAAAAAAACAAAACAAAACCACAAAAAACCCCAAACAAAAAAAAAAAAACACCACCCAAAACAAACAAACAAAAAACCCAAAAAACCAAAAAAAAAAAAACCAAAAAAACAAAAAAACAAAAAAAAACACCAAAAAAACAAAAAAACACAATACTCCAGCACTTACTTCCATTTCTTGCAAGGTCTTTGAGCAGTCAACCCATAACAGCTCCCCAGAAAAAATGTCTTCAGAAAAAAAGGCAGCTAATTATACCAACCCCAACTACAGCTGGATGCCATCAGGAATTCTTAAAAAACTGCTAGGCAAACAAAATTACTACATGAAAGTATTATGTTAACAGCAGAGTCTCTAGAAAAATGCAACTTTTTAGTCTCAATCGTTCTTGCAAATTGTTTCCATATTATTCTGCAGAGACTTATCTGGTAACGTGATTATTACAGGCACAGGAACAAAGACAAAAAGCATTTTTATCCCCAGTTCATCCTAGCCAGAACTGGCAGTAAGTTTAGGAAATCAGAAGGCCACTCTTCATAATGCAGTTAAGAAAAAAACCCAAAAAGTTTCTTGTAATGATTTTCAGTTTGAGGCTTCAAGTCTTTGGGGGCTGTTAATGACAAACAAGAGCTGAAAAGAAATAATCCTACAGTCATGTCATTGTTCCACAGCTCCTTGGGCTGCAAGATCCCCAGATCAGGAGCATTAACAAACACTGTTTCAGTAAATACACATATGCAAGAGACAACTGTACATCTGCAGCTCTTCCAGCAATTTGAAATCCAGCATCCCACAGTGACACAAAATAAACCAATGGATAACTAAAACTCACCCTATTACCTACAGCTCCACAAGGCTTCTGTGCCCCACAGCATTCTTCTGGTCTTTCATTAGATCACATTTTTTCAGCTGTGCCTTACTGGATCTGAAAAGTATCACCTCCCTTTCCTCCCCAGCCTTGGCACTTTATACATGTTCTCACAAATGTGCAAGAAAATAAGGACAGGTTCCCTTCGATTTCTTTCAAGTGAAAAGACAGATGTAGGAGTAAGAGAGATACAATGAGAGGCACATTATCCTTCCAACCATTTGTCAGTTCTAGTCACTATTTAGATTCTTATCTTTAGATTTGCTTATTATTCTTTTATTGCAATTGAAACGCTGAATCAATATGGTGCATTGGTTTTACAGATATTAAGAGTTCAGGAGCTGCACTAACAGGGCAATTCAAACATGCTGAGAAAGGACAGTTTTCCTTTCTATCTGAAAAGGCTTCCTCTTTTGCTGATAAACTACAGCCTCCCTTGCCCACTGTAACTGAAAGCACTTTCTCTCAAAGCCAGTTCACAAAAGGTTGTTTTCCTTTCTTCCTTTTACAGAATTACAGAAGAATAAGAGTTTATTGATTTTTATAAAACACTACTACATGAGAACACAAAAACATGCTTAAAAATAGTGTATTTTCATGCTTTATTGCACTGTCCCAAGAGTTTACCTGCCTTGCTGGGAAAAGCTGCTTACAGCCTGTTAAGGGTCAGGACAGAAGATTATTTAATTAGGTGGCAGCCCTAACCCTGGGTTAACAGAGAGGGAAATGCTGAATTGCATCCAGCAAGGTTTGTGAGTCAGGAATGTTTATATGAAGACTAGCACAAGGCAAGACAAAGAAGGATATGCTCAGGACATCAAACACACATGCTATATTAAAAAAAAAAACCCTCAAAACTTTGAAGCAGTCAAGGCATCACAAATAGCACTTTCAAAGAAACATGCTACAAAATGAGCTAGAGCCCAAAAACAGAAGCAGCAGCACAGAAACTCTTTTCTAGGCATTAGGTGAAAGCCACATCATAATGGTTAACAACACTGAAAATCCCAAACGGGTACAGAGTTGACATATTTACTTATCTGTAGCTTAATCAGTTTCTATTTACATGGAGACAGGTGTTTTTTACAGTGAGGGTGGTAAAACACTGGAGTAGGTGGCCCAGAGGGGAGGTGGAAGGCCCATCCCTGGGAATATTCAAGGTCAGATTGGACCAGGCCCTGAAAAACCTGGTTTAGTTGAAAATGTCCCTGCTCATGGTGGACATAGGTGGCCCCATGGCTGGAATTAGTGGCCTTTAAAGGTCCCTTCCAATCCAAATGATTCCATGATGTTATGATCCTAGTCTGAGTGGTTGCAATTATGCTGCACATGAGCTCTACTAACAGCAAATTGCTAGAGGATTTTTTTTTCAGCAGAAAATGACAAAGCAATGTCTGAAATTTACTAAAAAAAAAAAAAACCAAAACAAACAAACCACATATCAAAATTTGCAAAAATATTTGCAAATAACATAGTGCAAAGTGTTAAATGCAAGTCATGGTTTTCTACAGACTCTTACCTACACACTAACAAACACCATCTTTCATTTTTAACTTCTTTTAGAAATCAGGTATATAAAAAAAGCAACTTGGACACATCTAAATAAAAGAAAAGGGAATTAAAAGTGCACTAGTTCTTCTTTGTACTGCATTTAGAGGTTCAAAACTATTAGCAATGACATAACTGCATTACAAGACTAAAATTATATTTTCCTAAGTTCTTGGCTCTGTCTACTCAGAACTCAAAAAGGTAACAAAGAAGGTATTATGTTCCTCATTTCTGTTTATTTTAATCACATTACATTATTCAACAGAAATTCTAGCCTCCTTCAATTTAATTTAGCTGATTTTACTCCAGATTTACATCTGCTAGATACAGCTGCAATGACAGAGATGCAAGTAGCAAGACTGTTTTACATCAGAATTCCTTTTTGTCTCAGAGGTCTCAAGTTATTATTATTTGGCTAGAGGCCAGTCAGTTTCAACTCTAGATTTCAGTGAAATCTTGGAATATTTTATTCCTAGACAGCCTATCGATTAGAGGGTTTTTTTCCCCTCAAAAGAAGAGACATCCTAACCATCTGTATCTGTTAATAAAAACAGACAGAAAATTCTTTCCCTGGAGCAGACCATTTTCTGATGTAAAACCTCCCACTGTGGCCAGGCCTAGGTTCTCACCAGCCTGTTTTGCTGATTTGTTATTAACTCAAATCTTACACTTATATTTCAGTGCTTGCTTTGTTTTCTTCTGGTGCAAATTACCACTATTCAGTTTCACTCATCACCACTAAGTTACTTCTGCCAGATTTTCTGTGCAATCTCCTTGACCCACTCTTGCTTTTCCTGCTCAAGCTTCTCCCTTGCTGCATGTCAGTTTGGGAACAGAACATTCGTCAGTCATTAACAGTTTCTAAGGAATGAACATTTATTATTCTGCTTTGCTTCAGTCTTCTAGGACAGAAGAATTTTTGATCTATTCTTGAACTCCACAGTCACCTTTCATTTATGCAGGTCCCTGAGCAGACTTCCCTAGGGGAGATTCCCATTCCTCTTAGTGTTTGTGCATTTCATGTCAAGATTCCAGGTTTCTCCATGAACTCTAAAGGTAACCTTTGCTAATCTTAGATCAGCTCAGACTCCCATTAATAGGGCAACAGTGATGAGAGAGCTCCTCTTCCAGAAGGAGCTGAAGGGAGAGGATATTATCATTTTAGACTGGAGAGCTCACGCTCTCAGCTGTGGTCCTAAAAAATTAACCTGGTTTTAAAGCATTAATCCAGTCTTCCCCCGTGAATTAGCTCACCATTCACCTTGAACTTGGCAGAATTAATCTGCATTTCCCTGGCAAAGTGTCTCGCTATTGTGAGCCAAGTAACAAATGCCTGAAAAACAACATCAACATGGTACAGAGTCTTCTCTTTGGCAGCATTAACACAACAATACGTAATTATTATTTTCACATCACCACCTAATTTGTTACAGTGTTACGTGCTGTATCATGGTGCTCCAAAATAAACTCATTTAGCAGAGAGAGGACAAAAAGGCAAAAACACCAAAAGAAATATGGAATCACACTCTCTTTATTAACTATTTTATTTTACCCTTTACAGAGGTTTTTAAAGGTGTCATCTGGCCTACTTAAAACTTCACAATATATAGAGATCACTCCCTGAGGGTCAGCCTTACTTATGCAAGCAGTTGCATTGCCCTAAATCTTGCCTCAAAGACGTTACTGAGACTACAGCTCTCATCTGAGTTTTGCATTCAGCTCAAGTAATTTTGTTTTGTACACTATGAAGGGTACAAGGCTGGCCCAAAACAACAAAGATACATACATACACTTTTAAGGATTATTTCATCACTGCACAAATCCTTTAGTTTTGTGTAATGAACTATTAAAAGTACTGAAACACCATACTCTAAAAATCTGTTAAATATGGGGGTTGGACTAGATGGTCTCCAGAGGTCCTGTCCAACACTAAATACTCTGTGACTCTCGTGGATTTTTTTTCCCTTCTGCAGAATGCAGAAGTCACATGAGGAAGCTCAAGCAGCAAGGGCTCCAGCAGCACAGCTTATAAAAATACATATATACATAGATACACACACACATACATATATAATAATTATGTATATAAGAATATATTTGCAGGTTATAGCTGAGGAAGACGTGCCTAAGCAGAGGGTGTTTGGGAGAACAAGGACAAACAGCAGCTCTGGCAGTTTTCCTGAGGGAGCCTTTCTCTGGGCAGAGGGCTGAAGGAGCAAAGATAACAATTGTTAGCTCCAGCAGCTGTAGTAGCAATAAACCTTGGGTTCATTAAGGTATTTTTGTACTTAGGTCTGCTGCACAAGTCAGAAAACCCGCATCCTTGGACTCGTTTCAAGCCATTCACTGCGGCCACATAGTCACAGCACTGAAAATGATCACACATTCACCTCTCAAATCATACAAGGGGTTAAAAAAAGAGTGTATGTTATCACCTTGAATCAGTCCTGGTTTAGTAGCAAAAAAAACCCCAAAACATCAAGCTGTGTTTTGTAGTTAACATTCAGCACAAAAGGCCTAAAAGAGACCTTCTGGCAGCCCCAAAAATCGCTCATGAGGAGTGGCTGAGCGACCAGGGGCAGCTTAGCCTGGAAGAGGCTCAGGGGGGACTTCATCACTCTCTCCAACTGATTCTGGCCTCTTCTGAAAGCACTTTCAGAAAAGCCTGCACAGTGAAAGAAGCATTTCACTGCCTGAGAAAATGACCTCAAGCTGAGACAGGTGAGATTGGGATTAGATAGCAGAAAAAATGTTTTTTTCACTGCTCTGGTGGTCATACATTGGACTGGACTGCTGAGGGAACTGGTGGAGTCACCAACCCCGGAGGTGTTTAAGAGGCGCCTGGATTTGGCGCTGGGCGATGTAGTTTAGTGGTTTAGGAGTTTAGACGTTTCGAGATTAGGGACACAGCGGCAATACCGGCATTGGACTCAAAAAAAATCTCTTCCACCCCTGACAACCTCACACCCGCCGCACCGCCATTTTGCGCTCCCCCGCCCTCCCCACCCCGCCTCGATGACGTCACGGCCCGGCCCCAATAATGAATCGTTGGAGTAATCC